>CP135557.1:6134525-6183834 GCA_032402905.1 Khaya senegalensis | reverse complement strand
TGTTATAAAAATATATTAAATGAGTTATACGATTATAATCTATTTAAATATTTATTAATTGTACTAAGTAAAAATTTTTAATTATTAATATAATTATTAATTAAATTGCATTCTAATTAACACCTATTTGTCAAGTCATCTACAAATAAAGATGATTTTCAAATACGAGAGACAAAGATCAGGGTGCCATAACCCAGATGAGAAGGCTTTCCTATCCAGAAGGTTGTGACATATCTACAAACTTCCTTTCGGTCACCAACACAAGGAGGACAACTCAATAGCTGACATATCTACAAACATCACTTTACACCTGTAGATGTTTAGTTATGTCACACTTGAGGACTACATACACTTGAGACATACACTTGAGGGTGGTAGTTTTTAATATTATTTATTAAATTAATATAAATTAATATAATATAATATAATTATTAAATAAATAAATATGATATAATATAATTATTAACTATATTGAATTTAAATTTAAAATTNTATATATATAATATCATAAGTGTTATAAAAATATATTAAATGAGTTATACGATTATAATCTATTTAAATATTTATTAATTATATCAAATTAAAATTTTTAATTATTAATATAATTATTAATTAAATTGCATTTTAATTAACAACTATTTGTCAAGTCATCAACAAATAAAGATAATTTTCAAATACGAGAGACAAAGATCAGGGTGCCATAACCCAGATGAGAAGGCTTTCCTATCCAGAAGGTTGTGACATATCTACAAACTTCCTTTCGGTCACCAACACAAGGAGGACAACTCAATAGCTGACATATCTACAAACATCACTTTTCACCTGTAGATGTTTAGTTATGTCACACTTGAGGACTACATACACTTGAGGTGGTAGTTTTTAATATTATTTGTTAAATTAATATAAATTAATATAATATAATATAATTATTAAATAAATAAATATGATATAATATAATTATTAACTATATTGAATTTAAATTTAAAATTTTTAATATGTAAATCTGCTTATAACATAATTAATTATATGAATAACTATAATATATTAATTTATTTATTACTTAATAATTTTATTTTTTATTTTTAATTTTTTAAATAATTTAATTATATTTATTATATTTTAAAAAATATTAAATTTAATTTATAATAAAATTAATTAATATTTATATATATAATATCATAAGTGTTATAAAAAAATATGTTAAATGAGTGATACTATTATAATTTATTTAAATATTTATTAATCATATTAAGTTAAAATTTTTAATTATTAACATAATTATAAAATAAATCGTATCCAAATTAATTACTATTTAATACGATGCAAATATATCATAATACAAATAATCCAAATTGACACCTTATGTATGCCCTTTAAAATTATTCTCAAGCAACTTTCATGCCGAAATCAGCAACTTCTAGCAACGTTCGTGCGAAAATCAACAGCTTTGGCAAGAAAGTTACTCTTAAGCAATATACAGTGCAGGTATGCAAGTGTTTATTCTTCATTCTGGAACAGGTGAGTTAGAAAAGAAAAGAGGAGTGACCACCACTCGAGATTAGGTTTTCCTTTATTTTGTTTTCAATTGTACTTTTTTATATTTATATTTAAAATTAAAAAAAAATATATTTTTAAAGAAATAACATGTTTAGGACGGGATAATATGCCATCCTATTCCACGTCCTTAATTAGAAACAAGTTCAAAATTAATTTCATTCTAAAGTTTGTAATTAGAAACGGGTCAAAATTAGTCTCATTCTTTGACTCGAATAAGTCAAGATTTTGCGAGTTCTCGATTTGCCAGAAATTTTACCATTCCTAAAGAAGGATACACTACATGTTTCCTAATTGACAACTCTTTCCCTCGATTTTTCTTTGCTTTTTATTGTTGTATTGATTTTTATTTATTATTTATTGCATGCTTATTTGTAATATTCTCGACAACTTTGGATAGATTTACATATTACACTCATTTAGTTAGTTTATACCATTTGTAATTTTGTATTTAGGTAGTTGTTCTTTACTCTTCCACGTACAGAATATAAATTGTATTTATCAATTTTAGTTTTAGGATTTTTACACGTAGTCTGTCATACATTTTTGTTTTTTTTTTTAAGCAAAAATCAATATTTTTTTTTAATATTATTTAAGTTTTAATAATTTTGCCTCAAAAAAGATGCGAACTTCGATTTCCAATTAAGTCTGGGCAGTAACCACTGTGCGATTGCAATCTAGTGGCCGGTGTCATCAGTTTTCACTAGACGGTTAAATAACATAATGATATATTTAACAGTGAAAGAAGAGAAGCGAAGAAAACAAAACGTAAACAAAAAGGAAAAGATCTCATCTGTAATCTGTTTTACTAGTTGTAGACTTGTGGTTGAGTGGGGTTTGGCTTGCCTTGCAAGGCTGGTTTCCGAAGACAGCTGCCGCAGTTTTGTCAATAATCTAGAAACAGAATTGACTCTACTCGCTCTTGACTGACCCACTTTTACGAAACTACAATTAATATTTTCTCATTTCATTTCTACATCTGTTAATACAACAAAGCTTTAACCTGCGGTTGTTGCTCCCTTTTTAATGCTTTGTTTCTCCGCATTCAGCTTTGGATACGTTCCTTTTTTTCATCTTGTGAATATTAATATGTGGAAAATTCTTTTGTCAATTTATTTTTTAATTTTTGCTTGAAAATGGTGTCTGAAAAACGTGAATAAAACAACCATTTCAAGAAAAAGAATTGAAAAGGAAAGGCATCCGTGGCGTGGTTCATATTTTTGGTGTTGAAAATATATTTGGTTCAATAAATATCATTGACAAATGCTGATGATATCCTGGTAGTTCTTCTATCGAAGTCTTGCCAGCTGTGGGAAACGGTAGTTGCAGAAGAGAAAGACACGAAAGATTTGTCTACAATCCGACCAATGACATGTTATTTTAATTATTTTTATTGATGTACATGCTTAGATAGCTAATTTTTAAAACCCTATCATTTTATTGTGTAATCATTAAAAAAAAAAAAGAAAAAAAAAGAAAAATCGAAAGTTACCAACAACCGAAATGGTCCTTCTCTTCTTCTAAGTCTAAATTACTTAACAATTTTATTTTTCTTCTTTACGTCGAGACATGGCAATCAACCAAGGAAAATTCTTAATTCCTTTGGTCATGCTTTTGGGGAATTGTTGGATAAAAAATTGCCATGTTTCATGTGCAAGGTCTTGAAATTTCGGTGCATATTTATGTATTCTTTGATGTAAACTTTAATGTTGTTTTGGTGACTCCGATTGACAAAACTCTAGGAGTAGAATTAGGTCATGAAAAATGTCTGCTTCTGCTAAAAGGTACCCCTGCTTTGCTCACAATGAGCTGCTTAGTTTATGGAAACAACTGTAACCGTTTGTTCGAGAAGAGTGGATCAAATTAATTCATAGTGATTTATCATCCACGTGTTGTAGGCAGGCAGACCGGTACAACTAACAGCCTCTACTAAATCTAATACAAGATTTTATTTTTCCCATTCATGAGTCACACATGCATTATTAATATGTGAATTCAATAACCAACTCTTTTTAAGTCAATAAAATACTACGCCAATCAACTCGTTGTTTGATGTTGTTTGTGAGTTTAATTTTTTTCATAATTGTGAGTAGCTTCTTTCTTTTTATCACAAGTAAAATTCAGTCTTTTTTTTTTTTTTAATGAAAAATATAAATAAACTTTTTAAAAACATGAATAATTATTTTCTTTAATTATTTGGGTATGAAAGGAAACTCTATTGAGAAGGAAAAAAGGTCTGAACCAGGTTGAAAATTTGTCTTTGTGGTGGAACCATGCCTAGAATTGTGGTCTTTCTCTCTCTCTCTTAAAGCTTAAAATCATGGCATTTTGAATGAATTGAATATCTCTTCATTGACTATAGTTATTCTAATTGGAAATGCAGATTGAAAAAGATGTCCATTTTAATTAGATTCATAGAAAATAATAACCACAATCACACGTAATGTAACAAAAGTCATCAATCAAACAAAACAATATTCTTCAATTTTAAATGGGAAACAAGAGAAGAGACAATGTCCTTAACATGACAGTGTTGTGGTAAACACGGCATGAACATGAAACAAATGCCCCATTCACGAGATACGGTCGGTGCAGCACATGCCCATATTTTGCATGTCCTACATTCTTATATGTAATGTCTTCCACTTCTGTTAAGGTTTACCATACGGACAAACTGGTCGGTTTTAAGATTTATCGGTCATCACATTCTTAAGATCCCCCTGATCTATTCAATCTAACAAATCTGATGGATCAGAGCCTTTTGTTTCGACAAATTAAAGATGAAAATGGGAGAAAGGGCAGCATAATACACACACACACACACACACACACACACACACACACACACACTATAGATTAAGAAATTAATATAATTTTTGTAATCTGTCCAAAATTTGCGGCGCTGGGTCTAAGAACATAGAGTGTGACCCAAGCTCGTTAGTTCTAAAAAATGCGAGGCTCTCTTTTCGTTTGGGCTCTGACTTTGTAGTTGGATCTGCATAATTTGAAATACTTTCAAATAGTTTGCAACAATTATTACGAAACCGAAATCACGAAAACATTAAACGACGTCGCTTCTAGATTTGTTCCGTTTCCTATCCAAGCACTCCACGTCCCTCCAACGAACTTCTAGCTACTACTATGTTGCAGCTGTAGAAAATGGCTGCTCACTTCCTCACCAAACTCCCATCAAGGACTACGCAAGTTTGTCAATACGGTGGCGCAGCCAAACAAAACCAATCTCCTACATCTCTTAAACCACAAACTCTGCAAAACTCATGGCTAATAGGTTCCATAATCAACGACAAAACCACCAATCTCTCTTTACTAGTGTGTCAAACCTTGGGTATCAAAGCGCCGCCTCATCGTCGCCCGAGTCTTGTCTAGCCTCCCCACGGCGTATTTACCAGCTCCCTGACTCTTATTTCTTTTTTCTTTCCTGATTTCCGTATCATATTGTTTTGATTGCACTAAATTGTAATTTCAGGTTTTCTTGATTTTGTCTTTACAGGAGAAGGGACAGGATTGTTTCAAATGAGAAAGCCCGCAAGTGAGTTTAATTTTAGTTTTCGTATTTAGTTTGTTAGCTTTGCATCTTGTTGGTCAAAGGAAAGATTTATGAAAATATATTCAACAAACAATAAATACGAATCATTTTTGTATTTTATTAAATACTTGTTAGCTAATAAAACATATATTACATACATGTATGAAATTATTAGAGGATGAATTTATTACACACTTAATTTGATTACGTGATAAAGAAAAATATTCCCAAGTGTGAAGATCTAATAATGTATACCAACCAAAATAAAAGAGAGAGGGTTAATTTATTATTTTTTTATTTTTTATCTTATAAAAAATTAATAAAATTAGTTATTTCTATACTTAAAATATATTCAAATTTTTACAAAATTATTCTGAATTTTAATTAAAGGATAACCATGTACTATAGACAAAATAATAATTATCCAATAATTATTATTTTGTATATTTTAGTTATTGTAGTTAAATAAAATATTTACTTAAATATTAAATAAATATAATTAAGTATAATTTTAAAAGTGTAAGTATAATTATTTAATAATTACATATTTATATTTAAGTCTTTTGATAATTATTATTAGTAATAAGATTATGTAATTGGTGTGATTATATATGTTCATTGTAAAATAGTCGTGAACTTATTTTGAATTTTTTAAATTTTGAACTATTTTAAAATTTAACAACTATAGTTAATATATAGTAATGTAATCACTAAACTACAATAAAGTAGTATTGTATCGAACATTATTCTAATTGTACATACTCTATAATTAAAATCATTTCATCATTCAATCTTAATTAAGTAACGATCAATGGTATGCTAAAACCCTCTGCTGATATCAATATATTCCATTGATCAATATATGATGAACTCATCATTACGAACTCTTTTGTGTACCATTTAATTACTCTAATTAGAAATTTATTTTTTTAACCATTTATCGATATTCATTAAAGAATTCAAATTTAAATTGAATAAGTAAAAATTTTAATTCTATATATATCGAACTAGCAAATTTCATTTTAACCATCATTCGTTTTCAAATATAAACAACACATGATCAAATTGCTTTTATTATACAAGGCGTAATTAGTTTGTACTTATACACTATATGACTTATATGCATGTATACTAGAGTTGGCTATGATGTCTTTGATCAAAATATAATATCACATACTAGTATAATTATACGATAAATTATTGATTACATGAATTACTATGTGTTTTATCATTATGTAGTCACGTTAAAAAAAAATAATTTTTTAACTATTTAATCCATACTAATTTTTAATAGCGTCACTTTCACGTTATCTATACTAACACTATTTCATATTATTCATCGAAAATATTTAGTATACTTACTATGTGATATTATTATCCATTCGATATCACTTTCGTAGAGAATAACGTTAATAATCTCATTTAACGATTAAATGAATTATTTAGATAATTTATAAACATACTTTATTTATATACATAACAGAATAAAGAAAATAGTTTATATCTGTAAATAAATTTTTTTTTTATTAACAAATAAATGTATATATAAAATAAAATATCCTTAAAACTAAAACATGAGTTACTTTTAAGACATATTCTAACAAACTCTCACTTCCATTAAAGTCATTTGCTATTATATCTCATACCTATCTTATCAAGATGATGGTCCAACTGTTTCTGTGTTATTGCTTTAGTTCACTGAAAATACTTTCTAAATCAATATTTCTTCAACTCCAATGAACTCTCTCAAAATATGATATTTACGTTAAATATGTTTAAACTTCTAGTATACTCTCGGTTCCTTTACTCGTGCAACAACTCATCTACTGTTATAGTACATGATTATTAGATAAATCATATTAAAAATCACACCAAGTTTAGACACAAATTTTTATATCTAAACAATCTCTTTTACTGCTTTTAAAGTGATACTATATTCTGCTTTTGTGATAAAGTCTATTGTTATAATTTGTTTGAAACTTTTTTAAATAACAACTCTTTTATTACATACAAAAATAAATATCAAGATAGACTTTTTATTATCAACATTAGATTGAAATTTTAAATTTGAGTATCCCTAAATGTTTAATTTTTGATATCCATAACTCAAAATTAAATCTTTAATTCTTTTTAAGTACTTAAGGATTGATTTCACAATTGATCAATACTTCTTTCTTGGATTAGCCTGATATTTGCTCATAACACTTACAGCATATGTTATACAAGGTCTCATACATAACATTACTACATCAAACTATCCATAGCCGAAACATAAGGTATGCAACACATCTGCTACCGCTTTTCATCAAACTTTGAACCCATGTCTTTAGAAAGATAAAGACTATGTGTGAACGATAGAAGATTGCTTTTAGAGTTTTCTATGTTAAACTTTTTAAACATTCTTTCTATATATAATTTTTAGGATAATCTAATTAGCCAAAGACATAGATAACCTTTTCTAAATTTTTCATAGAGAAATTTCTGAATAACTAAATTTTCATCTTATTCATCATGCTAATATCATTACTTATTAATAAGATGTCATTCACATATAATATAAGGAACATGATGGCATGATCTATAATCCCTTTATAAACATAAGGTTCATGATTTTTCACAAATCTATACGATTTAATCATTTCATGAAATCGAATATTCTAACTCTTAGAAGCTTACTTCAATCCATAAATGGATCGATACAACTTATATACCTTATATCTATTTGTAGCAGATATAAAACTCATGAGTTGTACGATGTAAATATTTTCTTCACGATACCTATTGAGAAATACTATTTTTAAATCCAACTATCAAATTTTATAATGATGATATGTAGTAATAGTTAGTATAATTTAGATATATTTAATCATAACTATTAGTGAAAAGGTCTTTTCAAAAATTCTTATTTTTAAGTATAACCTTTTGTCACTAGTCGAGTTTTGTAGGTCTCTAACTATTCATCCTTACCAATCTTTTCATTTATAGTTAATAAGAGCTATTCCTTCTGACAAATCAATAAGTGTCTATACTTAATTAGCATATATGGATTGAATTTTTGAATCCATCATCTCTAGTCATTTACTTGAATCTTTATCTAAGATAACCTCTTTATAACTTTTGGACCATCACCATGATTAGTTTTTTCCACTAAGTATGAGTCATATTTGTGCTCATAGAGAAACCTGTATCATTTTGAAGGTTTTTATATTTTAAAAGATTTTCGAATTGGAATCAGTACTAAGATTTGCTGATTAGACAATCTAGTTATAGTAGTGTCAACTAGAGGCTTTAAGGGTTTTTTTTGAAATTCAATATTTTTACCAACACCTCTTTCTCTTAAGAGCTCATTCTGTAAGAAATGTGCCTTCTTATTGATCAAAAGGGAAGTAGAAATAATATTTTAAATTATCTTTAGGATATTTAATAAACCAACCATTTTTTAATTTTTCTCCTAAGTTATTGGTGTTAATTAACTTAACATAAGTTAGACAATTTTAAATTCTCATATAATTAAAATTCAGTTTCTTTTCACTCAATATTTCATAAAGAGTCTTTTAGACTAATTTCGACAGAACTTTATTTAGGATGTGTATAGCGGTCTGAAAGGCATACCTTTATAAATATGTTGGTAAATCCATAAAATACATCATTAATTGCACCATATCTAATATAGTACGATTTTTTGTTTCTGTTACACCATTAAGTTGTGGCATATAAGGAGAAGTTAAGTAGAAAATAATTTTGTTATCTTTTAAGAATTCTCAAAATTCTATACTTAAGTATTTTCCTTTATAATCTAATCACAAATATTTAATGCTCTTTCCAATTTGTTTTTCTATTTCATTCTTGAATTCTTTGAACTTTTTAAATTGCTCATATTTTCATTTCATCAAATGCACAAACCTATACTGTAACATATCATCAATAAAGATAATAAAGTATAACTATATATATGAGTTTTAAAAACTCTTTAACTCTCTCGTCTTTACTTTTAAAGGGCAATTTTATCATTTTATCTTGAAGATATGATTCAGAGGTTGAATAGGGTCTAAAATCTCACTTTTTCTAAGCTGAATCATGTGATTTTCTCCAATATGATTTAATCTATGATGTTATAGAACTTTAAGATTTATTTCATATCAAATTTTTTTCTTGATAATAGATTTAACATAACCAATATTGCATAATTTAAAAACATACAAGTCATTTATATTTATTGTTTTGCTTACTAATATATTTTTTGAATATATTAAACATTTATTTCTATTAAATTGTATAATATAACTATATTTACATAATACAGAAACAAAAATGATATTTTTAGTAACCTTAGTAAAATATAATATTGAGTCTAAACTTAAAATGTGCCCTGTAACCAATATGATTTTTATAGTAACAGTTGCTTCATTGGCCACCTTCAATACAATCTCGCCTTTTTACAATGTAGAACTATTATGCACTACCTACAAAGAGATACAAATATAAGTAGTAGCTACTAAATCAATTATCCAAGATTGATTATCTAAAATAATATTTGTTTCATAATCAATCATATAATAACTATACATACTTGCTTTAGTCTTCTTAAAGCTCTCCAAATATTGAGAATAATTCCTATTTCAGTGTCTAAGCTTCCTACAATGAAAACAATTTTCCTTTTTCTTGGCCTTCTTTGTCTTAGACTGAATTTTTTTAAAGTTCTTTTTCTTTATACTTAGTTTTAACCCTTTTTTCTGTTGTTTCTTTGACTTTTTGCTAGTCCCATTAGTATAAGCCATAGAACTCCTAAAGTTTATTGAGCAACTCTAAAAGAGTCTGATCAATTCTATTTAAATTATAATTAATTATAAACAATTTATAAGAGAGAGAGAGATATTAGATAATCAAATTCACCTTGTGGTCAGACATGGCCATACCATATGTATCAAACTGTCCCAAATAATTTATCATCTTAATGAAATGATTATTTGGCGTCACTCTTTCCTTGAGTTTCATATTGAAAAGAAAACTACACAACTCATACTTTACTATGTGAGAATTATCACCATATAACTCTTATGAGGCAACGAAGATATCATAAGCATTGTATAACTTCTCAGGTCTAATTTGAAGTTCTCAATGCTAACATATAGCCTTGAACTCTTTGACTATCGTCATACCATTTTTCAAATGCTTCGTGGTCATTACGTGAAGCATTCTCACCTATCTCCAATGATAAAGCAGCCTTTAAAACATATTCAAGTTTTTCGAAATCAAGAACGATTCTCAAATTTTTGAGCTAATCTTTAAAATTTTGCCTTGTCAAAATATTATTATCCAAAATTTTTAAGAGAGCTTTTTTGACATTTTTATATGTTTTATAACACAAATTTAAGAAACTGCAAAAAATGAAAGTATCAGTTAGTATCTAGTATATATTCAAACAGTTTGAATAATAACAATCAAATATTTTGAATATTATTAAACAATACTAATCATATTAGCTCTTACTATTTAGTTTGAATATTACACTTTCTAAGTTAGGATTTAAAAATTTCATTGAAAATTTAATAAATTAATATTTTAATGGAAAATCAAATTCTTATTAAAATTAATCAACCTCATATTTTAAAAATCTTAGTTAATTAATCTTAATAAGTAGAAAACAGTTTTCTATTACTTCTCATATAAAGCTTAATTTATTTCCTTACTCTAACTTCAAATATTTCACATAATATAAATCTTGTTATCCTAAACTAGTTAAATTCAAATCATTGTGCTTTCTTAATATGTATCTCTCGTTTAAATCACACATTATAAAAATATTAGTCTAAATAATAATATAATTCAAGAAATAAATAATTAAATTCTGTAACATTAATAATGCACCCTTCACATTATAAAAATTTGGAAACATAATATCAAGTTATATAACTCATTGTTATCATATCATTGAAGGCATAGATTTAATAATTTTGTTAGAGATCAATTTTAACATGTTAATCTTATATGAATCAAATACATATCGTAAATATATAAATTATTATTATTTATTTATTTTACGAATAAATATTTATTAACCATTAGTATGTATATCACATATATATATATACACACACACACACACACATGTTTTATTCTTATTAAAATATTTTGTTACTTATTTTGTTAATAATTCTTAAATTATTATTATACGTATAACAATTTACACGTTATTTTTAATTTTTACTGATTTGCTTGTTTTTTAAAATTCCTTATTTTACAAGAAATATTTAATATTTGTTGAGTTAATTTGGTATTTTTTTCGTAACTGTTTAAACCAAAAACCATTATTTTGCTAGTTTGTGTTAGTGTACTAACCTAATGTTTTGTTTTACTAGCTTATTTACATAAATATATATCAAATATATATTCATATATATATATATTAATATATCAATGTGCAATTAACTTACACATACATGTATCTAATACACACACACACACATATATATTTAATAAAATACGTAATAAATGCTAACTGCATATCAAATGTATATATTATATCATGTATATAATCAAATTAAATGCATAAACAAAACATTACCATACATACATGCATTTAAACACTTTAAATGCAAATTATATGCATTTTACTTAATTACACCAACAAGAAAAAAACAATTCATTACATAAACACATGCATGCATACACATACAAATCTCATTGCATGTATATATGTATAAGTTACTGTATCAACACTTGATACATTCATGTGTTTAATGTATTTAAACACTTATAAATACCATAAGAAACAATTTTTCTCAAACAACTCACAATAGCTAACACATGAAAATTTGAAATCAAACACTTTTAATTTTCAATTATAAATACACACACACACACACACACACACACACACACACATATATTTACTTGCACACGCTTAAGCTAAATGAGAATAATTTTTCATCATTAAACATGGGAACAATATCTCATGTCATGAATTTTAATTTTTATTTAACTATTACAATATTAAAAGGAACACCATTGACAAATATATATACATCCAATGTAAATACATCCATCAATTGACATTAACTCATCCATTATGCATTCTAATCACATTAGAACACAAACATACATTCAAATAACATTTCAATGAGTTTATAATATCATAATAATGTATCTAACCTCATTAGTTTTCACATTGAAAAACAGTTTTCAAAGTTAAAAACCCTTATGGCCGAAAACCCCCTTTCTTTGTTCCTTGTTTCGATTTTCAACCGAGACACATTCAATTCAACCAAACAACACATCCATGGTTTTAATACATCACTATGTATCATCTAATCACATTAGATTTGATTGAAAATTTTTCAAGCATGAACCCAAGTTGGCCGAATGGTACCTATATATGTGCTATTTTCGATTTTTTAAGCAAATCAAACCATAAATTCAATCCAATAATACTTTAATACCATTTGAAGGAAAGATTTATGAAAATACATGTAACAAACAAGAAGCATGAACATTTCATATATTTTATCAAATACTTGGTGAACCAACATAACATATATCACATATGTGCATAAAACCACCATAGAATGAATTTGTTACCTTCTTAATTTGATTAGGTGATGAAGAAAAATTTTCAAAGGTGGCCAAAATACACAATGGAGAGGGCTAGGTTTTTTTGGCTTTTTCATTTTATGAAAAATTAATAAAGTTAACTTTTTATATACTTAAAACATATCTACATTTTTACAAAATTACTCTTATTTTTTATTAAAAAATAAATATGTACTATAAAAAAATTAGTAATTATCAAATAATTATCATTTTATGCATTTTAGTCCTTATACTTAAATGTAAAATATTTACTTAACTATTAAACAAATATAATTAAGTATAATTTTAAGAGTTTGAGTATAATTATCTAATAATTACACATTTGTATTTAGCTCTTTTAATTATGCTTATTATTAATAAGTTATGTAATTTATATTAAATTATAATATAATACAAAGTTAAAAAAATTCTTCGAACATTTTAAATAATTCATAAATATAACACACACACACACACATATTTTAGTTTATATACTATTTTAAAGGTGTTAATTTTCTTACTAATAATATTTTCTTTCTCTTGAATATATTTTACTGCATTTAATTATTAGTATGACTAAAATTTACTGTTAATTAGTACTTTATCTAACTTCATCTTAATTATACTAACTATGTAACTAAAATTTTTTTGTTATTCAATTCTAATCAAGTAAAAGTTTACAATATGTTAAAATTTTATATTGATATTAATACAAATCATCAATTAATATGCACTTAACTCACCACCACAAATTTCTTCGTGTGGCATTTAACTATTTTAATTAAAAATTTACTTTTTCAACCATTTATCGATGTTCGTTAAGGAACTTGAATTCGGATTGAGTTAGTAAAACTCTGATCCTATATATATCGAGCTAACAGATCTTGTCTTCACCATCATTCATTTTTAAATATAAATAACACATGATCAAATTAGTTTTACCACATAAAATGTGATTAATCTCGTACTTATATACTATATAAACTCTATGCATTTATATTACATTCGACTATAATATCTCAAGTTAAAAGATAACATCTCACACTAATACAATTATCTGATAAATCATTAACTACATGCATTATTATGCAATATATTATTGAATGGTCATGTTAAAAAAAATAGTTCTCTATTAATATGACTTTCATATTACTTACACTAATATTATCTTATAATATTCACCATAAATATTTAGTATGCTTACTATACGATATCGTTATCTATTTAATATCATTTTTATAAGGTACGACTTTAATAATCTCATTCAATAATTAAATAAATTATTTAAATAATTTACAAATATACTTTATTCATATGCATGACAGAATAAAAAAATAATTTATATTTATGAATAAAGAACTCTTTCTTTTATTAATGAATAAATTTATATATAAGATAAAAGATCTCTAAAATCGACAACATATATAACTTCTAGCACATATTTTAATAGTTTTGTTAAGATCAATGTGGAATAATAGATGATTAAGAAAGGCAATAAAATCATTTACTATAAGTGAATTAGAAGCTAAGAAGCTCAAGTGTCTAACTATTAGAATTGAAGCTCTTCTCATGAGAATCCTGGTTGAGGGCTATGTCATTTGCCCAAATCTAAGATTAATTTCTTTGCCTAATGATAAAAATAAATATATATTAAGTTAGTTAGTTATTGATTTATCTGCCTGTTGCAAGCATCATAAATATTTTAATCTCATCTGATGTTATCAAACTAAAATTCTAAGTGTTGCTACATCTAAGAACAAAATAGTAGATTTCACACAACTCATGATTAAGATAAAGGGGTTACAATTAGCATGAACATAGTTTGATAAATGATTTTGTAAAAAGCTGAGAGATTGTTTTTTGTATTATTCAAAACCTATTAGTTTTGTCATATAATGAAAAAAGATTTTTTTTTTTTTTTTAACCAATGTTATTGTTCTGTTATACCACATTTTGTGGCCATTTTATCTAATCAAGCTAAATGATTCTAGTTTTGGCTTTCTTAGGAATAAAATGAATTAAAGGTGGTGGATGAGTTAAGAGATAAACGATTTTAAGTGTATGTGATGAAATTTGTATTGTAGTTGTTTTGTCATTTCAATTTGTTGGAAGGATTTATTGTTGGCAATGTTAAGCATTTTGGCAATAAATCATCAAAATAAGGATCGAATGTAAAAGCTTCCACTCTTATTGTTGTTAAGGCCATTATCTGAATTTGTTATGGCAATTTTCGAATGCAAGTGATTGCGATAAAACTAATAGGCCATTACTGTTTGAGAATTATGAGAATGCTAGAGATTTAAAATGTAAAATGTCTAATTTGATTTTACTTGAATTATTTATACAACATTTTATAGAGTAACTTGTTGCCAATTCAAAGGCTTACACTTCTTTCCATCTCATTTCTAAAGATATCTCACCTTGTATCTTTTTGGTAAATGTATCTATACTAAATCTTTAGTCTTTGCACATTACAACAAATGTTTTTTATTTGATTTACAAGAAGTAGTCTAGCTACAAAGTTTTTATGGGCAAATGAAGTGACACTTTTGAAAGCACTTGCAAAGAGTGTCAAGTTACTTGAGAAGCATGTCATGTACATTTTTAGTCCTAAGCATCCTCCTTTGACTGAAGCTGCTCAAAGGGCCATCGATAGGGCCATCAATCAAAAATTAAAATCTTGCTAGTGTAGAATGTAAATGTACTTTGCTCATTTGCAGTTATATCAGTTGGTTTTGTAGTTTTCATATGTTGTAATATCTTTCTTGCATAAATTTTTAAGTGATAAATAAATGATTGGTTAAATATTATCTAAGAAAATCAATCACTGGTTACATCTAATGGCTTAAAAGATCTCAACATACTATTATTGACAGTCTTTTTTGTTTGTTTGATATTATTCTTTGTAAGGAGTATTTTTCACATATTTTTTCTGAGGTTTGGTGAAACCACATATAGATGTAAGTTTTCTCAAAACTAACAAATAGTACACTCAATAATATTCCAGTTTAAGATGAATACTAGCATCATGCTTAACACATGCAAGTAGGTCAAGAAGTGGTGTACTATTTCTAATGGCAAACGAGTAACGCAGAAGAACATGCCTTTGGGAAGAGAACAACAATTAGAAACAGTTGTTAATACCCTGTAAACTGAGGAGCAAAAAGAGGAATTTGCCCAAGGAAGGGCTCTCGTCTGATTAGCTAGCTGGTGGGGCAATAGCTTACCAAAGCAATAATTAATAGTTGGTTTAAGATGATGATTAGCTCCATTAGGATTGAGACATGGCCCAAACTCTTATAGAAGGTAGTCATGGGGAATTTTTAGCAATGTGTGAAAGCCTAATGGAGCAATGCTACATGGAGGCAAAAGGCTTTATGGTCGTGAACTTCTTTTCTCAAAGAAGAACCATTGACAATACTCAGAAAAATTTGACTATTAGTTGATTAATTAAAATAATAAAATAATTAAAATAACCTTATGTGTGTAAATTTTATATATCAATATTATTTTTTATATGCCTCCTTAAAGACTTAAAAAATTAAATTTCGTATTAATATTCACATGAGAATATCATAAATTACTTACTTATGTAGAATTATAAGTCTTTTAATTTAATAAATACACACACACACACATATCTAAAATTTTATGATATAAATATATATAAATCAGTATTATAAATTACTTATTAGTGTAATATTATTTTGGTTAATATAAAATATTTTCATGATTATTAAAATTAGTTTTTTTTTATAAATTTCTGATTCAATATTTTTTAGTGATCATGAAAATATTTTCTAATAACTAAAATAATTTTTTATAAGTAAGGAATTTATAATACCAATTATTTATATATATTTATTAAATTAAATAATTTATAATTCTATACAAGTAAGCAATTTATAGTATTCCTTGTCAAAATTAGTACATAATTTACTTATATTCATCAAATTAAATTAAATTAAATTGAATGTCATTTTTTGAAAAATGGCTTGATAGGATTTTTTTTGTTAATTTTTTAAAGATTAAGGGAGATATGTGAAAAATATTATTAATATATAATATTTATACACACAAGATTATTTTAATTATTTTATTTTTTGTTGAATTAATTAATAATTAAATATAACAGTATTATTGTTAATAATACTATTTGATGGTTTTGAGAAAAATTATATTTGTATGTGGTTTCGATAAACCTCTCAGAAAAGGTACGGGAAAATACTCTTTCTTGGCAATGGTTGGTTTTGCTGTCTGTGTGGGTGGATGGAGTTGCACTTGTCATGACTCTGTTTTTCAGTTACTTTCTAATAGTATTTGTGTTATTGATTTCCAACTTTCTTGCTCTCCAATGATTAATATATCTGCAAATTGCAGGAAATAGTGAGGAAGTTATGGCAAGTCATTTGCTTCTTGGCATTTGGTCTGAAGTGGATTCACCGGATCACAAGATACTGGCTGCTCTTGGCTT
The DNA here is from genome assembly GCA_032402905.1 of Khaya senegalensis. Classification (NCBI taxonomy): domain Eukaryota; kingdom Viridiplantae; phylum Streptophyta; class Magnoliopsida; order Sapindales; family Meliaceae; genus Khaya; species Khaya senegalensis. Next base: position 6,166,690 of record CP135557.1, on the reverse strand, counting down.
CAATTTTGACAAAACCAATGAGCTGGAGTCTTTGAGCTCTGAACCTGGGTTTGTAAATTACTAATATATGCCTTCATATTTAGCATGTCCATTGTCGTAATTCTTTTACAAGGAAGAGGATCAATGATGCATCTCCGAGCTTTTGATTCACATTATAAGTTTTATCATGCATGCATTCATGAAGCCATAGTTCACAGGACTCAAAAATGTCTGCATTTGTCTCATTCAGCTTCTCTGTGGAGTGATTATCCATTGGGAATATTTCTATTTATTCATTGAAGCTTCAGTGTTCCAACATGTTTATTTATCATGCAAGCATTTATGAAACCTTGTAAAACTCATTTCACCGGGCATATCCTTGCCATGTTAAAATAATGTGGCTGCGCCAACAACTTACTCGTACTCAGTTCCTCTGTTATTAACTGGCTTTCTTGGAAGAACAGAAAAATGCCAGAAGCTACCAAATTTACAGTTATCGTTGAGGATGAAGAGATCCCTTTATATTATGCTGAAAGAACTGACGACAAACAAAGTCCAGTGTCGGTGAATGTGTGCCACGGAATATTGCTTTATAGCAGTCTTATTATGATTGTTTAGTAGGCAGAGATCCATTGATTTCATTCTTTAAACGTTTACAATGATTGATGAATTTCTGTGGCCATCAATACTGTCATTTACGGTCCTGGGCTCTTTCCGTTTTGGGTCATCAACTGTGGACCTGTGATCATCTTGCAGGTTACAGGCAAGTATTTGTGCCTTGCCAGCTTCTTCATCCCAGTTAATCCTGGCTACAAACACCAATAACAGGGCCAAGCACGAAACCATTCCAATCAAAAACCCAATCAACAACCCACCAAGTCCAAGAGCTGCTTTAAATGCCAAAACCACGCCCAAGGGCAAGGCTAACAGGTAAAATCCACCAATATTTGCATACATAGCTAACCATGGCCTAGCAGTTCCCCGTACAATTCCTCCACAAACTGCGAGTGGGAAGTTCACCACTTCCATCAAAGCCATCAGCAACAACATCTTCTTAACACTCCTTATGATACCTTTATCATGGCTAAACAAGGACCCCCAAACACCTCTGGTTCCTATCATTACCAAGGCTCCGATGCAACCTGAAATGATGCTCACTCCTAGAGATACATATGCTGATCGGTAAGCCAGGCTTGCTTGGTTAGCCCCAAGCTCATTTGACACCCGCGTCGATGCACATGTTGCCAGTGACAGCATCACAGAGTAGAGCAAGTAGTCGAAATTCATCACAATGGCTATGACTCCTACTGCTTGCTTGGCATTTGGTAGCCGCCCTGTGAGCAAGATCAGGATCTCATAGCACCACCATTCAAGGCAGGTTGTCAAGCAACACGGCCCACAAAGTTTAAGGAATCTGATCCAGTCAGAAATGCCTTGCTCCCACCACCCTCCTCTCCACTTCCCCTCCTTACAATAACACTCCGTCAACAACAAATACAAAGCAAGTAAAATCACAACTAGAAGATCACTTATCCATATTGCCATAGCAACTCCCTCAAGACCTTTAGCTTTTACAAGCAGGATGTTTACAGGTATATGAAATGCAAGAGCTAGAGCCGAGGTAAACATTATGGGAATGGTTATGCCTTGCGAGCTCAAGTAGGCTTTGAGAGGACAAAGCAATGAATTGACTACTAAGTCGGGAAGGAGATAGAGAAGATAACTCTTGGCGACAACTGAAATGTCATCTTGCTGGTCAAAATGGATGAGAATTTTGTCAACATTAAGCCACAAGAAAGAAATAGGAAGTGTTGCTGCTAGTAACAAGAAAGTTGCCATGAGAAGGGTCTTGTGAAGCAACCTAAAATTTTTAGCACCATAAGCCTGGCCACAAATTGGTTCCATGGCACCACAGAGTCCATTCAAGACAGAGAAGCCGGTGACATTAGCAAAGGTCAACCCAAGGGTGCCGCCAGCTAATTGTAACTCTCCAAGACGTCCTAGAAATGCTGTTGTGATAGCTATCTTCGCAAACCATGTTAAATTCATTGCCACCAGTGGAACAGCTAGTCGTCGCTGTGTTTTTAACTCTGAAAGCGTCATGTGTAAGATGTTGGTTTGAATTATTTGGGAGATATTTTGCGGTGAAGATGGTTGATGAAAGGTTTTCTCAGCTGGGTTCTCTTCTAATCTTGGTGTTGCAGACATTGTTTTTGCGCAGAGTTGGCCGTTGGACATGCTTCCAAATTGATTAAATGGAGAGAATTTTGGGGTCTTTGGATAAGATTTAATAAGAATAATAATATTATTGAGTGCATGAGTTTCGTGATGGTGTTAGTTTCTAAGGGGAAGTGGAAGCCAATGGTATAGCTTTTCGTTACAGCCAACTGGGGGAAAAAGTTAGGGTTGATGGTGGCTTTATAGTGCGCGACGAGAATGCAAAGTGGTATGTATAATCATGCTTACGAACCTTCTCTCAGAATCCCCTAGATTACTACTACTGTTTTTTAGGTATTCTTGCATTAATGTATGCTCGAATATGGAGAGGTTATGTTTTGTTGCCTTGTATGGTAAACAAACTACCAACAACTGCATGTTATTAATTATCTACACTAGTTTTGTTGCTCTTCAAAATCAATTTAACCAAACCCAACGTTCTACAATTAATAGGATGCTTTAAATTGTTTAAAAGACAAAAACTACTAAAATCTGCTAACAAAAATTTTGTGAGGTTTGGTTTGATAAGTTTTCTCTTTTATCACAATCAATTATGAGTTTATTCAACCTTAAAAAGGGGTGAAGTTGCATTGAGGGAGGAAGATTTTGTTATAAAAGTTACAATAATTAATGGAATACTATAGCCTTTGAGGGCAAAGGTCGCTGGCTACAGGTTCTGTGCTACTAGGAATCAAATAAAAGACTGCAAAAGCCATCCTATCTTACTTTTACTTTCATTTTATAAAGCCACTAATAATTTATTTGATATTCACTTCTTTTTTTATTTATGTCAGTTTTCTGTTTATTCTTCCAAATAATTTTCGATAAGTGGTTCCTTTTTTTTATTATTTTTGTAAGAAAAGTAAGGAAGAAAGAAAGAAAACATATAAGTTGGTTGTTCAATGTAACTAGCTAATAAAAAATCGGAAGGTAAAAGGTAAATTGGAAAAAAAAATTAATGATCCTAATTCGAATGCTTTGAATAGAAGCTTCTCTTGATTAGGAGATTCGAAATCTGATATGTAATTTGACATTTTTAGGAATTAGGGTTAATTGGAGAACTTATTCCTTGTTCTGTTTTTTTTTCCCTTCCATTTAAGAAATGATATCGAATATGCAAAGTTGTTACATGATTTCCTTGTGACAAATGAAAATAAGAAAGAAGAAAGATGCAATAGAATTTCGTCGATTCTTCTCCAACAATCGGAATTAATAACAGCCAAATCATATTCGGAAAGAAAGCATGTGATCCTACAATATTTGACACTTTCCGAAAGGCCTTGAAAAATCCTCCATGATTGATAGCAGTTGCCAATTAAGTTTGTTAAACACGAAAAAATATTAAAAAGGACAGACGTGGATGTGAAAGTGGATGATTCTTTTTCTTCTTTCAATCATTATGAGCACTTGAGCAATTGATCTTTTCCCGTCTATATAACAAAGCACACATATGAATTTCTCATATTCAGAATCTTCCAGTTTATGTTGTTGCTATGATTGAGCGATTTACCTTTTCCTTTTTTAAAGAAAAACGTTTACTCATTTCTAATAAATCGTATTTATATCTCCAATACATACGTGATTACTTATTAATATGTATGTTTATGCTCTTCGCGAATGAATTTGATCGTTAGATCACCAATTAACTTTCACATGCATGTTTTATTATTATTATTATTATTTAAATTATGGCTATATTTTTAATAGTAATAGTATAACAATCAAAATTTTCATATTAGAAAGAATTTCTAATTCTTTCCTATATTATTAGGCAGTCTAGTGATAAATATGAAGAAAGGAAAGTGAGCATCACTAAGAATCGATATCGAGTGGGCATCTACATAGATACGTTGGTGGGCATCTAGTTAGGTACTTGTATGAAACGAATTAAATTCGATCAAGAGTATAGAATCAATGATTCATGCAAGTGTGATGCACAGATAAGAATAAAGGGAAGGCAGTGTAATCTTAGTAACGAGGAATTACGATATCTCTTTGAAAGGATGGGCATTCATCATATCTTCAATCGAATATAAAGCATTTTCAATTCTAACTATCTTGAGAATGTACTCTGTGCGTGTGTGTATAAAATTGGTATAAAAAAGAAACAAGATAAGGGATGCAGTGCCACTTTAACATAATCAATAAATATACTTTTATAAACAAGCTTCTAGACAATTTGACATTGAAATAATAAATAAAAATAAATAAATAAATATTAGACATATAATAATAATAATAATAATAATAATAATAATAATAATAATAATAAAAAAAATTGTTACACCAACTTTTACAAAAGATTTATTCATATAATTTATTAATTTTGTATTTATAGTTTAAGCTTATTTACGACCAAAACAAAAAAAGAGATGAAACTATTTGTACCTAAAAATACTTTAACAGCGCACGTACTGAAATACTTGCTGCTTCAAGGATTCAAAACTAATTATCTAAAGCTCTATTCTTCTATTGATATACGCAGCGCTGTTTTTCTTTTGTTCTTTTGCTATATGTTGCTGCTGCTGCTCCTTCTAAATTTTTATGTAGTAAATTTTGTTTGTTTTTCTTCTTAGCACAGCGGGGTCATTGCTAAATGAAACTTTTTCTTTTTCGAAAGAATTATTTCTAAATGAAAAGACTCAAAATGAGATAAGAAAATAACAGAAAGCAAGTTATGAATAATTCGGAATTTTCACCCCGGCGATGTATAGCATTAGCAGTCCTTTTTCCATAAAAGAAGAGGCACCTGATTTCTCCATTTCCACTTTCCAGAGTTAAAGATAGACCGGCATTCTTGTGTATGATTGTGATAGCTTTCATTTTACAATTCTACAAAAAACAATCAATCAATGAGTTCAATTATTAGTCTAAAGGAGCTACACCCAGTGCAAATCATTTACTACTCCAAGACTGGCCCTCATTCCATTATCAAATCATTCATGCACTTGCAGGCTTCGCTATCTCTATTTTTTCAAAATAAAATATTTAACAAGTGTTAGCACTGCAAAACTAATTGGGTTTTCAAATTCAATATAATGATTAAGTTATGAAAAATGGGATTAAGTATCAGCACAACTCACAATAGTCATGGGTGATTAACAAAATTCAGCGAAGTTAATCCGTTGCTTGCAGATTTCAAAACATTCCATCAAGTAAATAGCGTAAATAAATTGATATCATCTTCCACTTAATTTGAAATCAAAACCTTTTTTTTTTTTTTTTGTTTTTCCTGCTAGCAAGCATGCGCACTTACAAATACATGGTTAATTTAGAAAGTATTGAGACATGAAGATGAAGAGCATCTTATGTATTATATACACACACCAGGAAATGGGAATTGAACTACAGTGTGATAATGTTTGAGGATAAACCCTACTGGAAGAGAGGAATAGCACATGCAGATCCCACCATATATGTTCTCTTTCCAAGCACGTATCCACTTAATTCAGCTTTCTCTCCGTTTCTTGTTAACACCATTAATTTCCACCAAGACAATTAGGTTATTTTTACATAATTTTCTTTATTCTCTCACCTGTTAGCCCAATTAGAACACTTGCTTTCATATTTTGTATTTGGGGATAGAGAGTAGTAATACACTAATACTCCTCTTTTAATCCACTTTTAGTCTTTTTATCCATTTGAGTTCTTCTTTGGCAGCAAAACACACAAGGCACCCCACCATTAACTTTTTCAAGTATGCTTTTATATTGTAGTGATTTCTTATTCTCATGTGATGTAGTGAAAATGTTAGACTATGAAACGTTGCAAAAATTTTAACTCTTCTTACTTTTTTTATTCTAGTAAGAATTCGTTTTATATCAGGTAATTAAGGATCCTCAGCGTGTGCTGATTGGCCTTGGTTATACATGAAATGCCTGCTCATGATCAAAAGGTGTCGATAGAGATGAAGATGGCGAGTTTAGCTGAATTTTTTTTAAGAATTCAAATCAATGATAGCAAGCATATAAATGTACATTTGAAGATCAGAGATATCTCAAACTTGCGAATCAACCTATTTCGTCGTACTAGTCAAGCACAAGTAACAATAAAAATGTTTTTATTAAAATAAAGGTGAATTTAATTGCAATATATTAATAAGTCGCAATAAAAAATATTGTTCGATTGTTGTAGTGGGATCAGAGCTGTACCTCTTTTATTTGTCCAGTCAATAAAGATAAATGAGTGCTTCTTGACTCTATATTCGATCGTGTCCTCCCAATTCCCAAAAAAAAAAAAGGTCAAGCAAAAATTGGACGGGAAAGTCTTAGATCATGTAAACGACACTAGAATTAAAGATGATTGGTGGGTCTGTCTCATTTTCAAGAGAAAGTATCCACTAACACCTCGATCATTGCACTTGATTTTTGAGCAAATTGGCCAGGAATTGCGTTACAACCTATCAAGTATCAGTTTTTTTAATTCGGCGTAATAGTTAAGTGACTACAAGAATGGAAGCCCATGACGTAACAATAAATGTATTGGTAAGAAAATCGAGGGATCAAGATCGTGAGTGACAATTATTTTCATCAAGCACTGGTCACACTCGGTTACTAATTAATTTTCCATCAAATGCTACAAGTTATATTATTATTTTGTCTGATTTTCAGTGTAATAATGATTCCTTTTATTAGACACATAACAAGAATATATTGACTTACAAAATACAAGTACATGTGACATTATCGGCTGGTTTATTTTAAAAAAATAAAAATTAAAATTAAGAGAATTAATCATATAGAACTTATACCTAATCAACTCAGGAATCCTTCACATTAAGTATAGCTAAGCAGATGCTTTTTATAATTGACTATCCAAGTTAAAAAGGAGAATTGATAAGGCTACTGAAAAAAAATTTGTTATTTAAAAACGATTTACGCCTTGTCATTTGTACATAAAATATATAACCGCTATGTCGTTCATATACTTTTTAAACGGACGACATGGCATCTATGAATCTTGTAAGGCTTACAGTTCTCGAACAGAACTACGTCTTGGATTGTTTTGCTTCTGATTGGTAGGTCGATAGAAAGCCTTTTAACTTTTAAGGCCCATATTCTGAACAAGCCCTTTTTGCACTATGAGAGCATATGTCTGCTCGATGTTTCCTCTTACCAAAAATAATGAAACAACGAAAGAGAACAAAAACAAGGTAAAAGAGAAAATTACGAGCATGAATACAGTAACTGCATCAATTCAAGAGATGAAAATCATATTGAAATTTGAACTTTGAAGCCCATCTACAACGCATTATATTATGCATCAGTAAACCTGTTCACTTAATATTGAACTCGTTCTCAAAAATTCATCCTATATCTTGACATCATCAACAAGTTTATACACTTTACATGTTATTTTAAATTTGTATGTTACACTCGGAAGTCACAATTAAACTTATTCTCAAACATTCTAGCCATATATATAATAACACTAGTAGCTAGTTAATAATGGCCATTGGTACTTGGGAAATAGAACAAGTCTAGCTACATTCAGCGTATCAAAATCTTTGAAGCTACTAGATCCTTTGCGTTAAAACATTAGATCCTTGGAGACTAATCTTTTAAGCTTGTTTACTCATCAGTTAATATATGTCAAATAATAAAACAACAAAGTTGCATATATGCAAACAGTCAAAAACTATGCACCTAGCTATTCTATACATTGTTTCAAAATCTTGAATGAATAACTATATATTCTTGCCGTACACAATGCAATTTTTTTTCTAGCCAAGTATAACCAACCAGAGGAAAGATTGAAGCAATACTTTTTAGGTCGGGGTGGGTAGGGGTGGGGGTGAAGTACTATATTATACTTTTGGAGTTTAAATTTCTTAAAGCTCCAATTTCCAAGTTGCTTCTTGTGTTACTAAAATTATGTAGCATAGTCTCCTATTTGCCGTCGAATTTATGCACAAATGGAATTGCTTTATCCATACACTTGGGAAGACTGCTGCCACCTTTAATAAGAACTGAATTTTAGGTTTTTGTTGTTCTTAATTATAATTTTTATTTTTATCAAGTTTCTCTTTTGGCAAACAATCTGTTGGGATGTATGCAATTAACATTATCCATTGCCCTCATTTGATGCCCTTTATTTAAAATAAAAAACATACCTGTTGGTGTAGTCTTACCATATTTTCAAGAGAATAAATATATTAATCAAGACTACTGTTAATTAGAATCTGAGCCAAAACTCTAAAACTTTAGGACCGAAAAATTTAAAAAGAAAAGAATTAACAAGTAGAAGGATGTATCATAAATTACTTAGTAGCATGCCATATATTTAACAGAGGTTATGACTTATATTTTAAGAGTTGTTAGTTGTCATAGGTAAGGCATGGATATCACCTAATCTCTGAATTGAACTATAACATTTACATACCTACAAGTAAGGGCTTGTAAATTGTAAAGCAGGAGACTATAAGACACTATTAAAGTTGGTAGCAAGATACTAAACGCATAGAAAGAAAAACATTTAATTAGTTTCTAACAGTAAAGATCATGAAGCACGCACGCATATCTTGCATTCATATTAGAAAACTGATTTGAATGTGTTAATTATTTCTTTCGTTTAATAAAATGACATATAACTTATGAACACGTTGAATAACTTCCAATTTGAAGTGCATTAATTTCCAACAAATACTCCTACGACCCACCAAAACTGTCAAGTTGATGCAAGAGGAATTCAGATTAATCTGGAATGCATATAGTGTGTGAAAGGAGACTTTTAATTAAGAAAATTAATTAATTCTGTGATTTAGAACTGGATTAACGTTAATGATAAAGCAGCAGGTGGGGCAATGACCAGCAAGATTCCACATTGATTGGCATCGATCGATCATCACGTGGGCACCTCATCTTGTCGTTTAGTTAGCCTTATTATTAATCAAGATTTGTATTAGCTTGCTAAGTCTAATTAAGGACCTCAACTAGTTAATTAATTAATTCACATGTGAAAGGGTTTCTGTTCATTGGTCTTCCCCGTAGACTAAGCTAGCAGATGAGATAGGAGATAGGATGCAACAGGAACAGCTAGCCACTAGCTACTAGCTAGCCTTATAGCCAGTGAGAGAAGACTTTGTGAGAAAGCATAAACATGCAACAATGCCAGATTTGACGTAGGTGTCTTTCACATGGGATTAGTTTAATTACAATTTCGTTTCCTTATCTTTACTTCTGTGGACTCGCTCACACTTCTAATTCTTTATGAGTGGAAGGTATGGCGCTATATTTATTTAATCAAATGGACTTTTTCTGTTTAAGTATAAAATATGGTTTAACGCACTGGCATTAATTAATGCAATGATATTTTATTTTAACTTCTATTTCTTTCACCAATCAACGTCATCTTCCCCAACTTCTCTCTCAAGGGAAGAGCCCGCCCATCTTGAAGACCTCAACCAATTCCCATGTCCATTAATTAGAGTCAACTTCAAGGCCATTTTTGAGGGAGGGTTATTTTGATAGGTCTATGGCACAGTTAGCTGTAATTTTGATGCATAATGGCAACAAAAAAAAAAATGATTTTATAATGACATGCAAAGTAAAATCATGTGCTAATTGTAGAAATTCAAGGTCTTAATTAATTAATAAGGTTAATTTTGAAAGATACCATATTGACACTGTCATTCTCATATGTTGAGAGCTAGCCCGTGAACTCAACGAATGTTAAAATTACTTCTGATTCATGGAAGAAAGGCTTCAAATGGATACAGAAGAGACAACCATATCTACACTTATATATGAAGCTGGAAGATTTTCCATTAGGTAATAACAAAAAAAAAAATTGCTATTTACGTATAAAGTTAACTAATTTAATTAGGATTCGCAGTGCGTGACTTTGTATTACTACTAGCTTGGGAATTGCAACTTGCAAAGTCAATTCCACTGCATTGTATTACAAAATGTATTGTCATCAAGGATGGTAGTATTAATTACCAAGGAATTTAGGTTAGAAATTGCAAAAATCAGACATAAAAGGTTTGACTGTTTCAAGTCTCATTTTCCATAAGAAAATGGTTATTCGTAGATAAATGCATATAAGATTTATCTCATCTTAAATCTTGTTGAAAACATAATTCTCCTCCGGAAAATAAGGAGTGCAAGTGTGCATGCACATGCAAGCAATAAGGCATGAAATTGAAGGTCAATTAAAAAGGGGCCGGGTCATCCCATCCGGTAGGTGCGCCGTTGACTGACCCTGGAACATGGTTTCGTTGGTAATTCAATCATAGAAATTCTCTTTCATCAACAATTTTTCTTTATTCAAAAACTAAGAATTAACGAAAGAAAAGGCCAGCCGAACCCAAAGAAAGAGATGAAAGAAGTGGGCACGATGTTGAAAAACAAGCTGTTAGCCTAAAAAAAGGTCATTAATGTTAGATTCTCTCTCGATCGATCACGTCTGAACCATCACACCTGCATACAGCGGAGAGATTTCTTGCTAGTTTTTGTTTAACGGGTTTCTAATTATAGAGTGATGAATTACTAAGAATTAACCCCTAAGAGTTTACTTTTATTTACGTACCTAATTGTAGTTTCAAACGTTCTGTTAAAATGAAAGAATTTAATTTCCACCAATCAGTTCAGTTTTATGTGAAGAAATTTGAAGTTCATTTAATTAGGTATTCTACCTCTGAACCACCCTCATGCAAGATTACAAGATGCTATCATCCCAAGAAAGTAAAAAACACATAGCAGAGGAAGTTCTTTTGCTCATTCAAACCAAAAAAGAGAGGCCGGATAAATAAATAAAAAAAAAAATGTTGTTGTAAATATTGGGCCATTTTAATTTCTTATCCCATCATTTTCGTGTGCCCTAGCTAGATGACGTCCTTCTGTATTGTCCTTCATACAATTGGTCAATAAATCATTATCCTTGCCCTAATATTTCAAATGAGTTCTATTTGATTGGCACTGACCGTTATGGCCTTAACCCAGAAAATGCAAAAGGAAGTCAACTTGAATGACGAAGCAAATTGGAAGTGACGAAAATTGAGGATGAGCAAGGCTCCATTTTTCTTTGGCTGATTCCATAATCTAATCTCCACTCCTGAATTGGAATTATTTTTTAATCATTTTTTGGAGATATGGATAAGCAACCTGAAATATGCTTATCATGTTATTTTGTTTATGTATATGGACTTATCAATGAAATTAGTAAAGGGGACAAATTAGGAAGTAACACTTCACCATGAAAATTCCAATTAAATGAAAAATTCCCACGAAAGCTATGTGAATTAAGAGTAAAGAGTCAACACTGAAAATTTTAGCGATGATTTGTATGTAAATTTGTATTAATCAGCCAAATGGACATGAGTACAAAGTGATTTATGAAGTGCAATAACATACGTTTGAGGGACAACAACACTCCTGACTAATTAAATATGATTAGTTTTAAGCTGTCTACTTTTCAAAATTTACATCAAAATCTAATGATATGGTCTAACTAAAGCAAGGAATCAAAGGAAAAAAAGAAAAAAAACCATAACCGCGAACTGAAAGCTATGTGGTAACACTTTCATTTCAGATATGTAAAACTTGTGATGTGATACAAATGTACGTAACTAAATTATTATCTATAAATCTGAAAGGGTCTATAATATACAATTCATATGTACTGATCATATGCATTATTATCCAAGTGAAGAAGACGAAAGATAAGGGAAAATCGTTCTTCCACATGGAGCAGCCCAATTGGGCTGTCAAACATATCATTTGGAGAAGCTGTTGAACTTAACAAGATATAAGCATAGTTTTAGCAGAGGATAAGACTGAAAGAAGTGGAGAGTGGTGGGGGGGTCCACCATGGGGTTAGAGAGAAAGAGCCGACAAAGAGCATCAAAAGATGCATATGGGTTAGCGTTCGCAAGTCATGCGAGCGTCTTCCTTTCAGTTTCAGCAAAATCCCCGGCGCTCGTGCTAGCTGTGGCTCTTTCTGTCTCTGTCAGCGATATCCACGGGTCCTCTTTACTCTCTCATCTCTCTGCTCCCTCACACTGATCTGGAATATTATGCGGTCAAACGCATCTCTACCACTTACTCTAGTAATGGTTTCTGCTTAATTGTCTTATAATGCACGGAGATTCCCAAGTCTTTAAGCCAAAAGTCCGTTCGTTTTGAGTTGAGATCAGATGTTGGATTTCTCATCGATCATAAATCACCGATGAATCATATATAACATGATAATTCATAATCGATGCTAGATTCTAATTTTTCCTTATTCTTAGATTAAGTAAATTTTCTTTTCTTTAGATTAAGATGCTGCATAATATACATGTCTAATCTAGTATATACAATACACTATTTAATATGTATTGTGTATAATTACCGTATTTTATTGAATTAGTGGCTTTATGCAGATATTGGTAATTATAATAGATGTCTTAAAGGGGTTTGCCTTAATTTTTCAATAAAATTTAAACCATGGAAAAACATCCCTGATTGAGCTTGGTGTGAAAATATCCTAACTGTAGTTCTCTAAATGGCCATAAACCCCAACCGCTAGTCCTTAAATTGCGCATGGTTTCCCATAATAATAATGTTTAATGGTAGTGTGAAACTACGTATATAAACTAAATGCTTACCAAATCAATGTGTAAATGCTCACGGATTCTCCTTTAATTCGTCAGAAATTGCATTAATGTTGATCCTAGTCTGACCTGCGTATGGTTTTTGTCACTCTCGTGATCCACATGGTTAAATATGTAATTGCGTCCAAATTAACCCCACAAGCCTAGATTTCTTTCCTCTCCTAATCTATGGGGGTGGGTGTGGGTGGGTGTGTTTTTCATGCGCCACTGGCCTAGACAAATGGGAGAACATAGAGACGTTGTCTCAATACTCGATGATCAAAACTTCTCAAAGGCAAATCCATGAAATCCAATGACATAGACCCAAAAGAGATGGGGGTAAAGACATGTGTCCTTCTTACAGAGGAAGTGGACCTAACGTTAACAACGAGGGAGATAAAGATAAGGGTTTGCAGAACATAGTGGTGCATGTGGGTCATGGAAAATTAAATCGGACATCTCTCTCTCTCTCTCTCTCACTCTCACTCTCACTCTCATTGGTATCTTGGCTGTCCAATTTTAATGTGCCAGCAGAATTGTTTCATTAACGTTAACCGGATCCCGCTGAGAATTTTCTACACTAGTTAGCTAAAGCGATATTAATGTTCTTGTAATTTTTAATTTTAATTTTATTTATTTATAAAGAGAAAACTTTAGATAAAATAATTTTATTACGTTTAATTAATAACATAATGACATAATAAGACCATTTAATCAGTAAGAGAAATATATTCATTAAATTTAAATTAAAAAAAATTAATAAATAATCATATCATTTAATTAATATAATAAAAAATATATAAAATTTTTTATTAATTTCTTAACTCACAATCAATAAATATATTTCTTTTCATTTCATTGATAAATGATCTTACCACATCAATAATATAAAATTATTTTACTTAAAACTCTCTCCTTCACAAAAAAAAGATATTCACACATCTATAGCTTTAAAACTATAGATTTTTATATTTTATCTTGTCAAACTATTTGATACATTTGAAAGCTTGTTTCTCCTCGTAATCAGTCCAGGAAGGGAGCAATATTATGCATGGAAATGACGGGCACATAAGTGAAAGTAGTAAAAACCTAGAACCGATCCACTCAATTAAGAACCAAAAGAAGAAGAAGAGGATTAGGAAGCAGGAGATGAAGAAAGGTACATGATTTAAAAACAGAAGGTGATGGGAGAGAAGAGAAGAGAGGGTGAGTTTAGAGACAAGGATCTTGGAACAGGTTGATTTGAGGACACTTAAAATAAAAATTGGTTAATTTACTAAAGTAAGAATACGCAAGGAGAGAGAGAGAGTGAGAAACGTGGAGTGCTGAAAGGGACAAAAGATTGAGAGAGAGAGAGTGAAAGAGAGCGAAGGTTTGGGACCCATCCACCGCCCATACGCACGCAGTCTTACCAAACCCAATCCCGTCTCTGTGTCCCCAGTAACCCTAGCCCCCAACCCAACACTCACTCCTAGAACAAACCTATCCATATTTCTTTCTCTTCTTTCTATTCATATCTCCCAAACTCATCTCGTCCAAACAGCAGGCCAGCAATTGAAAGCTAATTCAAATACACATCTTCAAAATGCTCCACTGTTGCAAGTTTAGAGAGAACAAATACAGTTCTTTCAGCTAAGAATTCGGTGGGTGACATCAAAATTCCACTCATTTCTCCTTTCTGCTCAAGACAAGTTGTAGTATACTCCGTTAAACTATATAAAGAAAGCATGAGAGAGTAACAAAAGAGAGACTACTTCTAAATTTCTTATTAGTTTCCTTCTCTTTTTCTTCCACTATCCTTCTTCTTTTACAATTATCACAACCTTTACGCCTTGCTAGTTCCATTTTCATGTTCTCTTGTAACCCAGTTCTGTCTATGTGAAGAAGCAAGATCTCTCTCTCTCTCTCTCACGTAGTGATTAAACAAGAAAATATATAAAAGAGAAAAAAAAAAAAAAAAGTATGGATCCGGTAACAGCACATGGTCATTCTCTTCCTCCTCCTTTCCACACAAGAGATTTTCAACTTCACCATCATCAACAGCAGCGGCATCAATTTCACCACCAACAGCAACAGAACTCGGAAGACGAACAAAGTGGTAGCAGCGGCGGCATAAATAGAGGTATCAAAACAGATCGTGACGAAAACAACAACAGCAACAACAACACAAACAGTAGTGAAGGCAAAGAACTCATCCAAGCCTCGGGAGACGGAGAGATCACAAGGAGACCCCGAGGAAGACCCGCTGGATCCAAGAACAAGCCCAAACCGCCTATCATCATCACCCGCGACAGCGCCAACGCTCTGCGCACTCATGTTATGGAGATAGCAGATGGTTGTGACATTGTCGAGAGTGTCGCCACATTTGCTCGGCGAAGACAAAGAGGGGTTTGCATATTGAGTGGCACTGGCACTGTAACAAATGTAACTCTAAGGCAGCCAGCCTCACCAGGTGCAATTGTGTCTTTGCACGGTCGTTTTGAGATATTAGCTCTCGCTGGATCATTTCTACCACCACCAGCTCCACCTGCTGCATCAGGGTTAACCATTTACTTAGCTGGTGGTCAAGGCCAGGTTGTTGGTGGAAGTGTTGTTGGAACACTTATGAGTTCAGGTCCGGTTGTGATTATGGTTGCATCGTTTAGTAATGCTGCGTATGAAAGGCTTCCTTTAGAAGAAGAAGAGCCTCAGCTACCAATGCAAGGAGGTGGAATTGGGTCACCAGGAGGGGTATCGCAGCAAGCACCACAACAGCAGCAAGTTTTGGGGGAGCCAAATGCGCCTTTATTTCATGGTTTGCCACCTAATCTCCTCAATTCGATCCAGTTACCGACTGAGGCTTACTGGGCTACTGGTCGCCCTCCATACTAGCCGACAGATTTCATTGACGGGTATAACGTGCATATCATGTAATGTCACCTTCAGTTTTACGACAAGTCACGGAATTTGTAGCTAGAGAATTTGGGTTGTTGAGCATTCCAGGTTTTGTTTTTCTCTTTTAGTCTTTGTTTCAGATTTGATGATTAGGTTATATGCTTGCTTGTTGATTTGAAGGACCGGGTAAATTCATGGATTGCCAGAGAGTTTGATTTCATGGATAAAAAAACTGCTGCCGTATGTTCTTAATTTTTATTAATAAACTCAAGGTGAAGAAGGAAAGAACCACAAAAACAAGGATGTGACTTTTTCTCACATAATTTGTCGGCAGCAGCCATAAATATTTCTCTTATCATGTTGCTCTTTATAAAGAGATTCTACTCTAGATTTAAAATAAAATTTCCTTTCAGCTAAGGAAAGATTCCCAGTTCAATATTTTCTTAAAATCTAAGAAGTAAGAACATACGCCACTTCTTTTTACAATCAAGGAAACAATAAGTTCAACTCCTTCGATTGTTTTATCCAAATCAACAACATTTTCTTTTTTTAAAATTTTCTATTATAATGATAGTCACATTCATCGTTTCTGTGGATTAATTACCGTCATTTTCTTTAATATGTTGTATCTCTCTGGATTTTTGCAACTTCTAGGCAGAAAAGGCAACGTATTATAGCATTTTATGTAGCTAGAGTACAGGTAGTACAATTATTTCAGTCTTTTTTCCTGTGTCTACAAGGTGACAAGGTCAAAGGCTGTTCAATTAAAGCCACGGGGAAGCAAAGAGGTATGGGCTTAATAGTTGCCACGTGTTTCCTTTACTTTCTTCGACAGTTCTAGGGTTTCCTAGACGTGGAGACATGGAAATATTTGGGTGGGTACTAGTTTACACGTGCACTGCTCTGAACAAGTTCCTTTTAGAGGCAAAACCTAAGGCAACAACCTGGACAAAGTGGGCTCTCGCTTAATAGCCTCTCCCTCTCTCTTCTCTCGTAGGTTCAGAGACTGGGGATTGGGCAACTATTCAGAGCTGAAGCCGAAAACCCACTTCAGATTCTATGCATTGTACACTTCCTTTCCTGTCAATACCCCATTGCTTTCTTCTTTTTAAAAGACTTGTCCATTCTTCTTAATTATTCCAAAATCTAACTTTGTGCTTCCTACATATATTCACCCATATCACTTATCTTCTTCTTTCTTCTTAATTAATATATATTTTGAAGCTATCTGTTTTTTCTTCTTAATCTTAACAAGACAACTATAGTTATCTATTCTTCTTTGAAGATATGTAGTTCTACATTTAATTACTTTTGCTGCTCTCACCAATTACAATGAGTTATCTTCTTCTTCATTCTTCTCTTTTTGTTAGTCAACTACTAATTTGAACAGAACTATGATAAGCTCCTTTTGTCTTAATTTGTTATACCCTTGCTTTGTGCAGGTTTTCTTTACTTTGTAGTTAGCTTAGACTTTGTTGTTTTGGTAGCCGTCTTAGTTGACAGACTGTAGGCCTCTTCTCGTCCTCCTTATCTCTTCGAACACCAAGCTTGTCTTGCATGCCATCTTTCTATTTTTCTCGAACGAACTGGTTGTAGTCAAATCCTTAGAATTCATTGACTTCCATTGCGCATGCGTATAAATGTTCCTGTTTCGTAGTGTCAACTTCTTCGTATGTCGTGGATTCTTGCGCGCACATACGCATACGGAAGAAAAAGAAGAGAGACGGGGAAGTTCCATGCTGCTGCGCGGAAGTTTGAAGTAACCTTGCATTTTGTTGCAACTTAGTAATGACGGCATTGTATTTGCTAGACACAATAAATTAAAGTTACCTAAGTTTCACTCATTAACCTTTTAGGTAAATATCCATAAAGTCAAAGAAACTTATATTGTTCCCAAGGAATAGTCTAGTTATTGAATAAGTTTCTTGTGGTAGAAATAGGAGATCTAGAAATTGAATCTCCCTTGCGCTAAATTTAGAAGACATTAATTTAATTTATATTGGTGCTTGGATTTAAATGAAAATAAATAATATATCTCGTCTCTATCATACAATTCATACATCCATTACTTAATGCCACAAATTGTTTTGTTTAGTCATCTAATTACAACAGAAGATGAGATGAGATGTGATGATAAAGGGTGGAAGTTAAATAGATAATTAAAAATTAATTGTAATATTTCTGCTTATATTTCTTCATGATCCACTTAAACTTTGATAGCACATGTACACAAGATTCTTCAAGACACATCATAAATGTTTTTAAACGACCAGACAGTTCCAGTATGATTTCTAGATCCCCTGAGAATTAATTGAAACGAATGGTAAACTCCTCTTAATTCTATATCTACTGTTCCAAGTGTGTTAACGACCCAATTATTAAATGAACCATGCATTCTATTATAACTAAAAGGAACCTTCTCGTGTTAGGAGCGCGCATGCATGCACACACACACTATAGATTAAAAGTTAATAAATTTCTAGAAACATCACATGTTTATGCTTAAAAATAGTTAAATCTGAATAACAACACACACACACACACACTACATTGATTAGCCGAGTTGTCTGTGGTTTAGTTGTGAACATGAATGGCTATCAATGGTCACCATGAGCCCTTGATACACTATGTGAACTCTTTATGGGGGGGCCCTAGCAGGTAACGTAGATTCTAACAACTTACCAAATCTATTATTTGACGGAGAAAAAAGGAGAACAATGTTGAACTATTTTATGTTAGAAAGCTAGTCAAATCTATGTAACTACCTGAATTTACCTGAGGGAGGTATGATACATGCCTAATATAAACAAACCTATCGGTAGGGATTTTGTATCTTGAGCTAGCTTAATAAATAGAGCATTCGGAAATATGATCTCCCATAAAGAGATTTGAACAGAAGAGAGAAATTGTGTTCTCCAATTATTTGTTTATTCTGTTATGTAGTCAACTAGAAATTGCTGTTAATAGCTAGTGTTGCGCTTGCAGGCAGGAATGTTGGTAATAATTCAAATTATGGGCTCCAGACCCCTACATTATTTGAAATAGAAATGAAATGAGATAGGGCAGCCGACCTATTATGTGCGGGATTAGGCTTGACTAAAACAACCTTTGAATCTTTCTTATGTGTTAATTTCCATGCCGTTCGCATTAACAACAAGGAAAAAAGACTAATTCTTAAGTATCAATTAGTAGGAAACTAGAAAGCCATTCTGCACCCATTCTCCCTGCATTGAGGGCGTGATGTACAGAATTCTAGTTCTTCTAAGTGGGAGGTTTATCTCTTCCTATTTGTCCTTTTTAATAACCCAAAATTGTGTGTTTTATAAAGTTAATATAAACATAGTCGGTAGATATTTGACTAAATATTTTACTAGAATGTCTTTTTTTTTTAACAAAAATAAAAAAAAAATTTACTAAAATTATAAATTTATATACAAATTAATGAAATATTATTATATAATTATATTATTATTTAATATTTTTATAATATTTTCATAATTTTATTTAATCAATATTTTCTTATAATATTAGCTTATATATAATGACCGGTATAAAAATATATATACATATATATATATATATATTTCTAATATTTTTGTTGATTGGATTCGGATCCAGAGCAACCTCTGGAGAAGTTAATAAATGAGAAATAAAATTAATGGCTAGCACTTTCGATGATTCTCAAGATATTCATTTGTAGTTTTTCATGAGAAAATGCACAACATATAATTGCTACGTACACGAGTTAATATTAAAAAATTAAATAAGAAAAAGGATGAAAGAAATACCACACAGCGTATGGCAAACTAGTTCCATCAAAAACAATGTAAAACACAATTCCACCACACAGAAAATTGGAACATCAGATTATTAGCCAGTGTATATAATTCAGTTCACAAAATCCCTGGAATCACAGCAACATTTTCGTAACAAAGTACAAAAGCTATCTCAAACAAATCTCGCTTACGACTCAAATTGTTAATTTCAATTTATTTCTTTACAACAAATAACATGACAACCGGTACTTTTCCCCTGCTCAACTCATATACAAATCAATTTATACATCAATTAGAAGCTACACTGGGTGATCACACTATGGTATATTTATATGAGATCATAATGACAACAATCAGTGATTCCATCTATACAAACCTATCGGAGCCAATCCCACTTTGTCGCAAAACTTCAACAGGAACACAGCTGTAAGTATTCCCTGCTTGTTTATCTGTACTTTAAACAGCAGCATTACCCTTCCGTTGGAATTAGTTTATGCTAATTCTCTCTTCAGCAATCTTCCAAACTTCCATTCCCGTTTAGTTATTCCACAAATTCATCAATAACAAATTCATCAATAATCTATCTTAAGCCGCCTCAATTCAGCTAGAAAAGCAGGGCAGGACGCTAGGGTCCGTTGTGCCAGTGTTTTTATGTTTTCCTGTGAACAGTCTCGCGAGATGCGAACTAACTCCCACAAAGCACCTCCACTAATCATGTCTTTTGCATTCACTTCTGAAATGTAGTGTACTTAAGCCTTGTCATAACAGCATCAAATTTGAAAATCAGTTACTTGAAAAAATAAGAAACCAGGCATACTTACCATGTTGTGCTAAGTGGCAAAGTGCAAGCTCAATATGGTGCCGGAATGGTAAGGCTTCATTGTTAGCATTCTGTACAATCCATGTCAGGGCACCATCTTCAATTAGAAGAGACCTTCCAGTTTTAGTACCTGTCTCATTTACATACCAAATAAATTAACTCAGACTACAAGGTGATTGGATTACAAGTGGAAAAAAAGGATGATTTTATGAACAAATTGGAAAATACCTTGAATTGAGGCTCTTGACTCGCATTTTGTAAAGTTTGCTATTCCACGAGCAACTTGTGCAACAACATCTGGATGTCCATGTCTAACCACTCCTAGCAAAGCCTTGATACCCCCTTCATCTCTTATCTTTGGCTGCAGCTTATCTAGACAACGAAATATCATATCACTTAATCAGAGCAGCTTTTTATTTTGCAACATATCGTTTATCACTTATTGGAGAATGGTGTTCCTGTTTAAACCTTGAACAACCTCATCATGAATCAGAAATGTTTTTATCACAGTTCTAAAACTGAAAAATCAGTTCAGATGAACTTTATGTCAAGCAGTTTACCATTGCCGCAGAGATTAGCAAGGGCTCCAGCAACCATTCGGAGGGTTTGAGGATCTTTGGCATTGGCTGCTGTCATTGACAACAAACCAATGCCCCCTTGAGTCATTATGAGTTCTTGGTTGGTTTCTGATAAGACAAACAGAAAATTATACATATAACAAACAAGAAATCAAAGTAAAACAAACCCACAAAAAGCAGCAATAATATCACATATTAGACAAATTTAAAGAACTTGCATCTAATTACCATTCATAGCGAGATTGGCTATTGCACCAGCTGTGACCCTGTGTATGGTCTCATCCTCAGAGCTTCTAAGCAGCATTAGCAAGGATGTAAGACCACCAGCTTCTACAATCTTCTCCTGATTTGATTCTGCTCAAGTTCGTATTTGGTTATCAAAAATAATATACAAATAAGAGTTCATATGACCACACCCTTCACAATTTTTATGGAATTAAGATAATTAAGGCTCTCAGTAATCATCTCTCATCAGATTCACAAACAGTAAGTACGGAGTGCAGCGATAAGAACAACCTGAAAATTAAGATATCCAATGACTTAGAGTTCAAAGCATGTTAAAACTAGGTCCAATTAGATTAAGCTGGGAATTTAACAGAATATTTGTGTAAAGCTAAGCAGTTAAATTTAACTGTAGAGTCAAGTAGAAAGGCACCTTCAGCTGCAAGATTTGCTACCACTTTCACAGCATGAATTCGCACATCAGCATCTTCTGCTTCAAGCAATGACAAGATCTTTTGCAATCCCACTGTAGGAATATCAGACTTTATTAGGAAAAGTAAAGTGAGCAACAAAAGTTTATGTCAATAACCAGCTAACAAAGAATTTCAATCTAGGCACTGATTAAACCTTGTTCGAAGAGTTTCGCTATTGACCCCTTGTCACCATTTCCTGAATCTTTGATCTGAGGATGCTTAACTTGAGTCATGAGAGCATCTAGACCACCAGGAATTTTGCCAGATCCACCACTGTCAAGTCTTCTTCTAGTCTACAAAAGTATATACGTATATGTCAGAATTCACATCTCATATAGTATACATAGGAATTAAAAAAGATTTAAAGAAAGATATCATATAATATAAAGGTGCAGGCGCGTGTGTGCCCATGAACAAGTTTTTGTGCGTTTAAAATGATAGAAGTAAAAAGCTGTGGGGCCAGCTTGTTCGCTGACAGTACCAATCCAAAAAGTTATAATCCCTTAACATCACAAATTCATGGCATTTTAAATTTCAAAAGTAGAAGTGATGTCAAATTTCAACTCTGAACTCATGGAAATGAATCAGTAGAATTTTGGTGGAAAAAGTTAATGCAGACACCCTAATTAGGAGTTGTAGCTTGTCAATCATCAATGCATCTTGAGAAAATATCTCCGACAAGTACTTTATTGTCAAATGCTTAACTGAGATAGACAGCAAAAGTGTTTCCGTAAGACTAACAGAAATCCACAAGTGTTATGATACAGATTGAGAATAACTATGATCTCCAAACATGTTCTATAAGCATCCAATTTGAGTCAGTTTCCATTAAACAACTATTTGTCCAACTACTGTATCATGAACAGCTGACCTTGACTATCAAACCACGTACTAAAAGAACCATTGCATTATGAACAAATTATAAAAGATGAAGAGAGAGCCAATTTATAATAGAAAGGAATGGAAGGATGTCATTGGCAGGTAATTTACGTAGAAACAAAAAAAGACTTAAGCACAAGCCATAACATTATAAGAGATTCTACATACAACATACCCCATCTGCTTCAAAACTTAACTGCAACAACTGAGTTTGTAGCATTGCTATTTCCCCTTCAAGTTTCTTTTTCTGATGTGCCTCATCTTCTAGCATCTGTCGAAGTTTTAAGATCTCCGTATTTCCAGAAGCCTAGTACATCAAAGTATAAAGCATAGCTCTGTGTAATAATAACACTGATGCCAAAGATAGACGGGGGAGAGAAAAACGAATAACAGTGAAATAAAAAAACTGTGAGAGGGACAAAGCATACCTCAGTTCTTTTCCATTGGGCTACTTGATTTTTGAGATTTTTAACTTCCTCTTCTGCAGCTTTCCTTAATTGAGGTTCTTTCAGAAGCCCTTTTTTTACCTCGGCAAGTTCCTCAACAACAGACACCATGGAACCCTGTGTAAAAGGACAAAAAAAATGAATGGGACATGACAAGAGACAGTTTGCCAAGTTGGCCATTCCTATTAATGGAGGGGAGGAAAAAGAGAAAAATGAAAATGAGATATGAACAGGAGCTACAAGACTGTCTAGAGCAGTAATATAATATAATTCATATCAGCATTGTAAGACAGTGAAGGCCAGTTCACAAAAATGAATGAGTGGTAAATCATTAGGATGAAAATTTTGTGAGCAAGCAACATCAGGAAACAAAGATGACTTCTGAGTAGATACAGGAAGCTTTTAGTAAAACAAGAAACCTTCCTAGATTTTCTTGCCTTTACCATAGACAAATGGCATAGTCGAGAATTAATTTGTCAAGGAATCTTCCCACATCATGAAATATGCCAAAAGAAATATGCTTCCGTAGAACAGGCCATCCATAAATAATATTTTTTAACTACCTATGATTCCTACCCAGAATCCTGTTTAAAAGGCCTTGTACCACCGTCAGAGACCAATCCCTCAATCACGCCATTATTTGACATATAAATACCTAGACAGTTTTTCACTCTGCCATGCAACCTTCATCATAACTTGTAGGGAGATGTATTTCTTAGAGATTTAATACAGGACGTGACTAAGTTAATAAAGCTTGCATGGTGTGGTGACTTACAAAAGTAACACTTCAATGACTGGTATTTAAATGGATTCGATTAAAGATTAATCTGGATTATGTAAACACATTCGACAATGTAATTCAAATATTTTGTTTCACCTAGTGCACTAACATCAAGGTTCCAGAATTGTTACATCTGTCATGGAGGTGGAAAGGCTACAGAAAGAAGTGCATTCTATTACCTCCAACAAGGACTGTTTTCTTACAGTTCAGAAAGGATTGACCATAACTAACCACAGAAAATAGAATAAAAGCAGTCCACAGTAAGAAGAGAAAGCATAAAGAAAAACAATATGCAATTTCAAAGTTAACTTGTTTATGTTTGCATAGAACTCAGTATCAAAAGTCTGGGCATTTCCACATACAGGAATTATATGTACCAACCAAAAGAATGGTAACACAAATAAACAATTTCCTTTACCTCCATTATATAGCATAATGTAATCAGATATATTTCAATCAAGTTTTCAGTAAATTTCCTTTTTAATAAATTACCTCAGTTAAGGTTTAAAGAAAATAATAAAATGTTCCAACAGGTTTTTACCTTCACATTAGATGCTACATCAGAACAATCATCTTTGGATCCAACCATGATACTGTCACTTCCCTGCTTCTGCTGATTCATCATCCATTTTTGCTCAAGCTTCTTTATTGATTCCATACAGTTTTTTTTATATTTGAATCTTTCTTTCTGAAGAAGAAAACACAGATATCAACAAGCACTAAATCAGGAATTAATCTAACCTTTGATGCTGCATCAAGCACAAATCCAAGAGGCAATTAATTCAGTAGTCAAAACACAACAAAATACTAGATTACATAGTTATTCATGGACTTCTTAATCTAAATAGTAGGATTTTAAAATCAAGAGGATTATGACTCTTTTAACAGGAAATATTAACCTAAATCAACCAAAAACAAAATTAATTAACTATAAAACCAACTTAAAACCAAAATAAGACCCACGGACTATAACAACTATTAAAAGTAGCCAATTACAAAAGTATCTCTTCACTTATAAATATTACTAAAATTGGCCAGCAAATATAAGAACTCTAATAATTACCAAGGAACCATTAGGCCAAAAGACTTCTTTCTTCTTGCAGGCATGGTTTTAACAATAGACTTCCAAAGAGGGATAGTTTCTCTCTAGCACTTCCATACATTCTGCATCAACATTAGCACGGTATGCTATAACCTATGACAATGATTCTTTCCCCTCCCTCTGTCACAAACATATGTGCAGACACACACAATCATTACCTCCAATGCATCTGCATGATTTCTTTCAGCCTCAGAAACCTGATTTCGAGCTTCTTTAGTAATTTCTTCAATTTCATTCTCAAATGCTTTCTGCTGCCTTTCATGCTCTGCTATGAGTTTGTCTAGCTGAATGTCCAGCCTTCTTGCCAAGCTTTTGTAATCAAATTCTTCCTTTAATTTCAGCAATATTCTCCACCTTCATAGCCTGTTAGAGAAAAATATTTAACATCATAAGAACAGTCAGAAGGCACAAATTACCCACTATCTATATCATCACTGGAAAAATTCCTTTTGGAAACTGAATGCTCCCATAATGTGCAAAGCCAGTATCCTACACATATATAGGCTGTCAAACAGAAACATACTTGTCATGAGCATGTGATGACTACACCAACTAGTTGAAGATCGCATTTTTCACATATTCTTGGGAACTCACCCTCTGCCCAAACATTATAGTACTTGCTGTCTCTCCTCGATGACGTGGAGATGGACCAATGGTAATAACCAGCGAAGTTCTTGCAGTGCCTGTTTACAATTCACAGCATCAAACCAGCCCAATTGCATGTTATACTAGGTCAAGGAATCCATACTCAAAACACTCTCAGACATAGTCAATAACTAGGCTTTAGTTTAAGGAAAGATTTGCAGACAGAAATACTATCCATATTTTAGTTATTCAGTAGAAACCAAATAAATAGAATAAAATATTTCCACTTAAGTTACCTCCAAATGAATCCCTAAGCAGTCTAGTTAGCTTTGAATCACAAACCGGAACATGTGCTCTACCCTCTGCCAGTGCATTAATGCACTTTCCTAATGCACTCAAAGAGAGATTGATAGATTTGGCTTCCTCAAGAGTATGTCCCTCACTCCCTGCAAAATAGCAAACTAACTTCAACACGTGGAGAGTTAACCCCTAATAATCTATACCAAAAAAATAGATGACAATTTAATATGTGACATGAAATTAGCTTTACATAACAAATTCCGCTGCATTTCTGATATTATTGGCAAAGGAATAAGAGACACTAACTAGATGTCCATACATGATTTATTGAAACATTGAAAACAGTTACACTAAGTCACAGCTCTTTTTTTTTTTTTTTTTTTTTTTGCATTAGCAAACATTGTGTACAATACAAACATGTATTGTGAATTTTTGTGAGATTCACAAAATCCTATTATCAGCACAACAGAATGCATCTCAGAATAATTACAGCAGTTTAATCATGAATTAGATTGTATTTTTCAATTTTAAACTATCAATTAAATATATATGCAATTACAAACCTGGGTGCCAATCTAAGCATAATTTTGCTGCACAGGAAAAGAAAGCGAAAGATCTAACCAAGACAAACATATAGATTGACCTGTTTAGCAACTTCCAAATAGAATCAAGATGCTTTCCATATGAATAAAGAGCTTATCCTTAAAATGGGGCATAATGAAAATAATCACTTAATCAGAGGAAAGGGCGGAGGAACTTTGTTCATTTACTGGTATGCATAACCTGACTTATCAATGTGCTCTGAACCCGCAAGATCTACAAAAACTAGCTTTCCCTTTCGAACAATAGGAGGCCTAACAGTTTTCACCCTGTGGGTGTAGTTACCATTTTCACCTGAATGATTTATATCTCTTCCTTCAATAGACCTCTTTATGTGTACCTATAGCATTTGAAGATATTTATCACCAGTCCACTAAGATTAACCAAAAAACAAAAATGTTCAAACTCCCAAAAAGATCCTAGCAATTCTGGGAGGGCAAGAATCTTTGAATTAATATATTTACCATCAAAATAGCATGACTGCAAGATGATTCAGTATTCAATTTTGTGTTTGCAGCAAAGCGGTGAGCTTCTCCTAAATTTAATAGTTCCACAAAACTCTGTTGATCCCTAATTTCAACCAGAGTAGCCCCAGGTAGCGAAACATCTCCAGTTTTGGGGTCTTCCACAATAGAAATGTTATCATTGGCAGGATCAAGCAGGTCCTGTATAGTTTCCATATAAAGCAGCACAAAGTTTCAAGAACAAGGTTCTTAGATTGTAACTTCTGCAATTATTAAGAAAAAATTATTTACTAATTATTCACAAAAAATTATTTACTGCAACAAATAAGATAACTTTGCACTCATTCCCAAGTTAATAATCCTTGAAGTGGTAATAAGATATTAAAACAACGACAATATCAGAAACATAAAAGGTCTGTATAGAATGCTAAATACCTGGAAATAGGATACTGTAACGGAATCAGTTTCCAAAGAAACATCAGCCAAAATATACTCCATAGCACGCACCATTATTCCACGTGCAGCAGGATCTTCTTTTCCAATTTGTCCAAGAGTATATGTTTTTCCAGTACCAGTCTGCCCATATGCCATGACTGTTCCATTGTAGCCATCGAGAGCACTCTGCAAACAAAATTACAAAAATTATGTGTCACTGGGAGGGCAGCCTACAAAAGAAATGAAGAAAACATAGAATCATCTACATCTTTAAACATTTCTATATTTGCCTCTTGAAATTTTCCAAGAGAAAATTGACTAATTCAGCTAGAAACAAGCAACCTGTGGATCTTTTACCTGGAGTTTTCCATTGCAGTTAATTTTAAATGCCACTATCCACAATTATAATCTCAAATAATAAAACCAACAATATTCAACTGCTGAAAGATGAATCTAAATACACAACACTTTTCTTCAAAAAGCAAAAACTGATATGTAAATGACCATAGAACTCCAGAAATAAAATCTTTGAGATAGGCACAACCTCCACAACAGGCTTCGCAACAACTTCATACACAAGTTTTTGTGACGCAAACTGAGTAAGCACTTCATCAAACTCATAGGTTTCAGTGTCCCAATTGTTTTTCCGAAGTTTCAACCTTTTAAGCTGAAACAGAGCAAAGAAAGTATGCATTACATACCATGAGATGATAAGCTATCCAGCCGATAGCCACATGAAATTTCAAACAAGTTTACATCAGGATACCTCAGGCTGTAATTCAACACAATCACCAAAATCAGCATCTTTCACCATTTCCTCTGCATTACGTATTCGCAATCTTACAGCCACTCTAACTCTCCCAAGAACTACAAGTAGTATAGCAGCACCAGATGAATAATACAAATAGACAGCCTACACGTAGAAAATCATACTAGCCATTGATTATAATCAAACCAAAACACAATTTCCAAGACATTCTATTGATCTATACCATAGGATGATGACCAAATGTCTTTATTGTGAAAGTAAACTTACCCACTTAACTAATATTCCCAACTACAAAATCTCCACAACATATTTTAACACCTTCACTTCACCAAAGTACCAAAACTCTGTTGAGTTAATTGAAATCAAAATCTAATAATATTCTTGACCTTGATAAATTTGAATAAAACAACTGGATAGGAAATAATAATATATTGAACATCCAATTACAAGACCAACACCTTCAGTTTCACAGAGTTGCATCCGAAAACTCATTCCACACTAGAAAACAAAGCGAAAATGATACTCTCTGAAATGCCATTTCTTGGAATCAACAACAAACAGATAGAAACAGAAATGTTTCAGCCCTCGGACTCCCTTATTTAAGCCTATCATAGACTGATGAATAATTTCTTACTTGCAGGAATATCACTGGCATGCTTGTTAACGAAACACTATAACTATTCATTTGCAATTAAAAGCAGATGCACGAGCAAATCAGATTTCACGAAAAATATAAACACGGCCTAATCTGGAAAACTTAGCCTGAGAAAAAATGATCAGGTTAGTAATCTTCAACCATGAAAATAACCTAAGATCTCCAATTTTAAAAAAGAAAATGATGATAACAATAATATTCAACAAGCTAACCTCCAGCATCGTCTTTGGTGGCGGAGAAAGCGCCAAGAGAAGCTGGGCTGATCTTGCGGAGACCAGAAGACAGTAACGGCTTGGATTTGGCAGTGGGTTTGGCATTTGTAATCACAGAAAAAGGTCTATCCGTCTTGGTGAGAGAGCTCCTGTAAGAAGTACCATTTCTGTAATTATTAGCCATTGTTAACACTGAAAGGATTTCAGTAGCACGTCGTGGAAGAATGAACGACCTCGTTTGGGTGCATGTTTGTTTGTTTAGTTTCCGAGAACTGTTTTGTAATTTTCTTTCCTGGTATTTGGAGGCAAGAAAATTTTAAAGCTTCCAAATTGAAGTTAGGGGGAGGGTGACTTCAATAGTGGGCCAAAATCGTGTGAGTGGGTCCCGGAATTAACTCTCTTTTGACGCCAATTGCGTGCATCCCCACGCTACCCATAGAAACAAACGTGACCGTCGCTTAGTACAGTGCCCATGACAGTTGTGTGTACAATGACTAAAACACCCCTACCACCTCGTGACGATTTAATAATTCCACCATGTAAAATGTGAGGTGGACTAATGTCAATATTAGGCCATAATTTGGGGATACTCATGAAACCGTCCATTGTAATTATTTTAGAACAAAGTCATGATTATTCGGAGTCAAATTTAGATTATGCAGGAAGATCATGAGAATGGCTCCAACAAGTTTCAAAATGTGTTTGAAAATTTGAATTTAGCAAACATTAGGCACTAGAATATAAATATATATATATATATATATATAAGAAGGCAAAGAAATTGGGGATACTTTTAATAATAGCTTTCCTTTTGGTTATCTTCTAGAAAAGCATGATTTAGCTGCAATCACACTATCGTTGTTTTATCATAGAACTAAACTAAAATTAACTACCAAAAAAGAGAAATTAAGGACAACATCGGGATGGGCAATCTTCCAATGACTTTCTTTTTCTTTTTCTTTTTTTCTTTTTTTTTGAAATTTTAATACCAAATATCCACCAGAGACGCAAAGGAAGAGAGTAGCTAGCAATAGCAAAGCCAAATGGGATAAATAGAGACGAGGGAGAAAGGATAACAGAGCTTTTGAGAATAATGCCCTTAATTTAAATGGAACTCTCACTCAGATGCAGCACTGATTGAATGAATTTCTGCAGACAATGCGAGGACAATAATCCAACTAAAGTGTCCATATGGCAGTCTTTTTGACTTCAATAAGGACCAAAAAAATAAAAAGTAAAAAGAAACATGATTCTTTTCTTCTTTTTGTTAATTAATCTTTATCATTAAATGTCAAAACTCATATTTAAGATCTGCTTGCTTAAGTCTAAATATACCCGCCAAAGATTTCAAATGATTTTAGTATGCTCTTTGCATAAATCATTATAATGAATGGTAACCAAATCGATCACTTGGGTATTCCTTGCCATATAGTTTGAAATTCAATCCTAACTAACTGCTGAAAGTTTATTTATCATAAAGTAGCTTGTAAGTTTGATTGAGATTTCCACCCTGTTGAGGCAAATGAATGACATAAAGTGACTAATTCGATCGAGTTTGTTACTTAAAGAAAGAAAGGAGAAAGAAGAAAGAAGGATATGCTCCACCACCGCAGGCCTCATAATTAATTATATGTGGCATGATCGATCCATAGCCGCAGAGCTTATGGGTAACTCTTTTTCTTTTCCCCCTCTTCACCTTGTCTGGAATAAGACTCTTCAATCAATAGTTTACAGTAAGTGGTCCTGCAAAACAGCGAAAATGCCTTCAAAAGAGCACTTGTCATGTTGTATAGTTACAAATTACTGTCGTTAGATTCTCTCGTTTATGAACCCAGCAACAGCAAGCACATGAGTCCATATGTGCACCGAATGCAAATGCGGATTATTATTATTATCTTAAAATTTTCGACCGAAAAAGAAGAAGAAGACATGAGAGGCATGTACAAGATATGCAGTAGGACTGCCAAATGATATGTTGCAACAGATTCAGATTTGCTCATTTAAATCCCAAACAGAATGATCTGGAAAATGGTTCCATATTGTTATACTAATATTTACCCATCAAACATGTCCAGCGCCGCCCACGCTATTTCTATTGCAAGCCCTTCAGAAGGTTTGAAATTGTGAACTGAAATAAGAAATAAAGTATTGACAAGCCCATGATAACTCCTATATTTTTCTCAGCCAGGGCAAACGGGGTCGGTTGCCATAAGGTTTAGGCTACAAATTTTAATATAAAAATAATGAAACCTTTTTAGCTTTTGCTGAGAGAAATGCCAACTGAGTACAAACTGTTCCCAGCAGCACACCAATTCTTTGGTCATTTAAGTGTTGGAGTAGGTCTTTCAAGCAGACCTAATACCTTAATGCAGCATATAAATACTTGAACCCAAGCAATTATTGCTCAGAATGGATGAAGGGGATTGTGGATTGGAATATAACTTGATGTCAAATTCTTAATTTATGTTTTAGATAAAAGGTATCAGTAATGTCATGTGTCAAACTAGTTAACTATAAATTTAAGTTCATTTGTGCTACCATGGTACCATGCAAGGTATCGAAAATGTCATGTTGTGTCATGCTACCTATAAGCTCAAGTTCATTTGTGCTTTGTGTAGATGGTGCCCGGCATTATTTATAAAAGATCACTCCAAACCAACTTTAACGATAAACTTAAACGCAGTTCTGTCTCGTTTGAAAATTATGTCGTGCTCAATATTTGAGAGATCGCCGCAGTCTAATCCATGAGCTCGTTACATTTATATCCTATTATGTTGAATTAATTTTCTTTTAAAAATAATTAAATATATACAGTAAGTGTTACAACAATTACTATGAGTATTATTATATTATTATTATTATTTAAAATTTTAAATTATTTATTTATATCTTTATATAAACTTTCATTCTAATTCTTTAAATTTTTATATCTAAAATGTAAGCTCCTCCCAAAAAATTCATTTAGATAATAAATAAAAAGGTATAAAACTAGACTGAATGTACAACGGTTTCAAATAGAATTTGAATCGCCAGGAATTGAACTGGAAAAAGTCATTCCAAATTGAAATCGATCTTTTAGAGTAAGTTTTGATTTTAAAAATTAAGTTCAATTTTAAAATCAAGAAACTAAAATCAAATTAAAAATTAAGGAATTAATTTAATTTTAAAAATTAAAATTTATTTATTTATTTATTTTATATTTTAAAGATAAAATAAATATTAATTTATATTCAATAAATTATTAAATTAATAAAATAATAATATTTAAAATTTTTTATCAAAACTACAAAAAATTAATTTTAAATGAACACTTTAAATTCAAATATAGCACATGATAATAAAATTTATTATTGAATTTGTGTAAACGTAACTCTCATGTAAAATATTTTTATATTTAATACAACAAATAATTTATTGAACAGAAT
>CP135557.1:6112577-6129880 GCA_032402905.1 Khaya senegalensis | reverse complement strand
TATTAATTATATCATATTAAAATTTTTAATTTTTAATACGATTATTAAATGGATCGAATTTAAATTATCTTTTATTTATCATGATACGATTATAATTTAATACAAATATAATATAATAATTCAAATTATTCTCTTTACATATATTGATATATTTTAAAATTTTTAAACTTAAAATATTTTTTATAAAAATTAAAAAAATAAAAATTTAAAATAAAATTAAATATTTAATATTTTAATTTTTATAAAAAATATTTTAAATTAATGATAATAAAATTTTAAAAATGCATCGAAATATGTAAGTACTATAGCCGGACCCAAGTTTACGATGCATCAACGAAATGTTTACAACTAAATGAAAAAGTTGGTGAACAATATTATTGAATTCAATTTACTATCCATGGTGTAGAACCGGCCCATATGAAATCGTGTTCGGCCCAGCCCCGGCTTAGCCAACGTCATAAGATAATTTTGACACGGCCCTATCATGGTATTACACGTAGTCGTAGATCCATCTTGACAACTAGAGACCTTTACGAAAAGGACGTCAACATATTTTGGACAAATTACAGAAAATTTCTTTAATGGAAAGAAATTAGGCAAATATGACAAGTAGAATTGGGTGTGTTTATTTATTTTTCCGCAACCACTTGAGTTCTTCTGCTGTTAGATTTTGCAACAAGAACGAGCATGTGAATGGCGGCAGGCCCTAATGGAGGATGCGTAAGGAGCCATGATTACAACTAATTTAATTTCTTTATTCAAAGTAATAGGTTAAAATGGTCTTTTCAATTTCATATAATTAATTTATTCAAATCATGCCAATTCTTTATCTGTAGCACGAACTTAGTTTAATTTGCTTCGCTCACATTCCGGGAAGTAGATCACGAGCAACTCAAATTAGTGACTCTTATTATACATACATTTACTATGAGCATTATTTTTCAGTGTAATCTCTAAATAATCCATGCAAAAGAATTTATAAAAAAAATACTATTCTACCGGTTCATTTAGTATTCAAATTTTAAAAAATAAAAATAAAAATTATTTCTTAATTTATAAAAAAATTTTAATTTATATTTTCTTTAATCTTAAATTGATTAATTAAAAAATAATATACTTTAAATTTATTTATTTTTTATAATTAAATCATATTATTTAAAAAATAATTTATTTTAAACTCTTAAAATTTTATAATATGATTATTATAGTATAAAAATACTTTATATAATAAAAATTAAAATATTTTATAATTATTAATTAACATCATTTAAAAATTTATATAATAAAGTTTAAAAATTAAAGAAGACCAAGCATATAATTTTACTTATAAAGAATAAATAAATTAAAAAAATATTTATTTTTTAATCAATCCATTTAAAGTTAGAGAGAATATAAGTATATTTTTTTATAAAATTTACTATAAAATAAAATTATCATAAATCTCAAAAGAGATATATGATAAAACCTCAACTCTTTTAATTAAAATTAATTTAATAGTATATAAATAAAAATAAATATATTAATACACATGTAAATAACACACATCATAAATAATCTTATATACAAGAATAGAGAAAAAACAATTACACACATCTTATTAATAAATTTATGGATGAATGTAATAATATTCGAGTTAAATGAGACATTTTTAAAATGTTGAATAGTATTCTATTACCTTCTAACACATATTGTATCCAATTGTGATACTGCAAAAACTTAAATAGTCATACTTAAATGACCCGAAACTTTATATTTTAAGATTTAAGGATGTAATTATTTAATTAAAATGAGGATATTGGTTAATTTGATTATTGGAATATAACATGATTGTGTATGTATTTGTAAAAAGCAACGCTCCACATGCTTGTATAAATTGTTGTTAAAATCGGCTAAATTGTTACCAAATAAGAAATCCTCCTTATACTTAAGAGACACAAAAATTTAGTCCAGATGAATGAAATAGATTATTTATAATTATACATGAAACTCCTGCACATAAACATTCAGAGCAGCTATAAGAATCCTTGTAACAATCCGAGATACATAAACATTTAGGACGACTATAATAATCTTTCTAATAGTTGGAGTTGGCCTAGCAAATTTGCAAATAGAGAAAGAACTTTATAAATACATACACACACGTATGTATGTATGCATGCATGCATGAGTTTATGTATGTTTAATAATAACTAAACTAGTGTAACGCTTTCATTCAGTTTGAAATTAGACCACTTCCATTAAAAAATATTGAGTACACCCTTGAAGATATTTATACCATTGTGTTTGAAACAATCATTATACTTCCAAGTGCGTATATACGCAAAACATTACGTAACAATTACATATATCATATATCATATTGTACAAGTTGAAAGATACCACACCTAGTGTTATTTTCTTCGATGTCATCAATCAACATTGCCATAATGCCATTGCCATCTATATACAATACATGGCTGGCGATGAATGATGGTTAAAGGCAGCAATCAACTGCAGCAAACACAGTAAAATGGATTGGACGCATAGTTGTAAATTTTGATGGACGATTGATATGAACCTGGACCCATAATGGAGCTTAATGCACAGCGCCATCATCATTGATGCATGTGAGCTACGACAATGATGTACCGATTGAAGCAGCGGAAGAAGAAGAAGAAGAGAATCCCAGACATTCATTTCTTTGTTGACTATTGCATCCAATTCCATGCCTCATTTCCAGAAGTAGTAGTACTAGTAAAACATGAAATAAGTGAGGCTTTTTGAGTGCATTCTCGTTCAAAATCGAATCATTACCCTTCACTTGCATTTGCATATATCGTACACTCATTCATTTATATCATATATTGTAGCAATACAAATTTAAAGAAATAAAGGGTTTGATTAGAGGAGATAGGTGTTTAACTTAGTAAAAATTATGGTATTAATTGCGTCACATTTTAAGTAAAAACTTAAGGGCTACTCTACGTTCAAAAATGACAGATGAACGGCATAAAATAGCATAACAGTGATGAAACTTTTAGAATAGTGTATTATTTATGATAGTTCATGAAATAAGCGATGCTCTCCGTCATTGTTACCGACGGCTAGGGCTTTTTTGGGTAACGTATCATGGCACTGAAAATCAAATCTGGTCCCATGTTACGAAGAAATTTTTAGAAGAGTGTATTTATTATTCATGGATGATAAAATAAATTTACAGTGCCTATATTTATAAGCAAAGTTCATCTAAAAATAGAAATAACATAATTGTCTGATTAAATTTTCATAATTAATATAGTTATTTTATGATGGCATCAGTTAATTTTGATCCTTCCTTCCATGTAAGTCAGTTAACGAACATGATTAAAGATTGTCACATGTATTAAAAAAATGATATTTATATTTATATTTAAATCTTATTAAGAGAATTATGTAAAATAAAACTACTACTCGATTAATCATCATGATTCTCTTTCATCATTGAATGTTCTAGTAATTATTTTATGCAGAGATTATTAGTGGGCTGGCTTGGGGTAATCCTTTGGAGAGTTGAAATGGTTCATAACGGTGGAACGAATGCCATAATTGATTTCAAATATTAACCAAGTGTTAATCAACACTAAAAGACAATGGAAATCAAATTAGTTCAACGTAATTAATTAATATTTAACAAAATAAGCATGCCATCCTCTTAACTCTCGACAATGGATTAGGTGATAACAACCCTAATAGCAGAAATTAAGTGCATTGGAAGTGAACATGAAAATCTGTAAGCATTTCTTGTTTTAATACGAACAAAAAACATCATACGACATCTAAAATTTGAGGTCATGAATGAATGAATAGAATTGATGTATACAAAAGCCTTTTATACACACACACAGACACAGAGAGAGTCATCATTTGACATCAAAATGAGGAGAGAATATAGAGAGGAGAGATGGGGCTTGCAATGTAGCAAGGCTTCAATTTCAATTCGATATTTGACTCTTAGATCCTTTGTGTTCAAACTAAGTATCATGAGAATTTTTTTTTTTTTTATTTGAAGAAAAAGGTGGAGTAGAATGAAGATGCCGCCCTCTTCTAATGGTCCACATTATTGACAATTGCAAAACCTAAAAGGCCAAAGAGAAATGAAATGAAATGAATGGACAAGTTACTATAGTTTTTGCAATCGCACACTTCCACTACCGGGGCCTAGCTAGCTAGCTAGCTACTTGTATTTAGCCTAACCATGCATGCAAATTTCCATCCTAGCACGCAGTCACCGACTAAAATTACACATTTTTAATTTTTTCTAAAGAAATTTAGTTGTATTTTTTAGAATTATTAGTCTCACAAAACAGCTTAAATAACAAAGACCAACAGATTTCTAAGTTCTACTGTTTATATGAAAAGCTATATCTCAAATCTACACATTTTAATTAGTGAAAATATTATAATTCGTAGTTGCACTCTACAGCTTTTGTATTGCAATTCTACTCTAAAGTTATGAATGGCAAATACTGACCCATGGTGTGGCCTGGTATTAAAGCAAAATCAGGAAGATAAAATACAAATGTAAAATGGATATTACTCATTGACTATTGGTTGTTTATAAGGATGTTAAACAGTTGATATTATTGTAATGAATGAATTTAACGGGGAAAAGATTAAGCTGGGGAGCAAAAAGAAGAGGTGGAACCTTCTATAATCCATCTCCTAAGGCCTTTTGAATTTCTTGGTTGATACAAAAAATAGAGTTTGATTGATTTATCTTTGGCAATTGTCAGTCTACCTTCCATCATTACTATGAAAGAGAAAGAAATCCATCTCCCATTTCTCTCTCTCCTCTCTTATTCACATGCTTACCAGCCACCCCCGTCACCCCATTATATATGGATGATATACACTACTTCTACTTCTACTACTACTACTACATGCTATAACCGCACAATTCACAAACCCACATAATAATATTTATTGAAGCTTACCCTTCCACTCTTCTCTCAATTCATTTCACTCATCATAAACCATCAAGTTTCATTGATTCATTCCAACTACAGCAGAAAACGAAGAAGAAGAATGTGTACCAACAGCACGGACTGGATTGCATCTCGTTCAGCCTTTTCTTCTCAGAGAAAGCATAGATCAAAGTCTAAACTTCTAATTCACAGGCTTACTAGGTATATTACTCTATTTATTGAAGAAATTAAAATTTTCAGGCCTTCATTTGTTAAAGTTGTTTATAAATAAGTTATTGATCATCCTGATTAATGCATGGAAGCTTTTCTTCTTTTTTTTTAATTTATTGGTTAAACAGCAGGAGAAGAGTTGAAGAAAAGGAGACTAAGGATATGGAGCTGAAGAACATAAAGCTGTACTTGGAGAACCAGAGCATTATCGAGGAGAATGAAAGGTTAAGGAAGAAAGCTAATCTTCTTCATCAAGAGAACTTAGCCTTAATGTCTGAGCTTCAAAAGAAGTTCTCACATTTGGATCGCTTCTCCACCACCCTTTTTCTTCTTCTCCACAAACAATGAAAATGGAAATATATATATATATATATATTAAATTTCCTAATTCACTTCTCACCCTCTAGCTCGCATGCATTAATCTCTGTAGCTTCTTTTTTTTTTTTTTTGGTTGTAGAAAATAATAAAATAAACGATGGGCTTCTCTAGGATTTAATATTATTATAAGTTATGAATCCTATGATATATTATGAGATTTCTCTCGTATGTATCAACTGAAACTTCATCTGTTCTTGTACTTTCTAAGATCTAGAGAGATGAAAAGTGAAAAACAGAATAGAAGAGAAAGAAATTAAGAAAGTCTTGAATGATGAGGAGGGAGCTTACAATATTTTTTTATGTTCAATGATTAGAGATGTTAGAAAGATAAACTTCAGTTTGTCCTTTTATCTGATTATATATATATACTAATTAGTTACATACGGGTGCACAGCTTATTCCATTTCTTGTACAAAACCAGCTTTAATTTAAAATATGGGAGAAAAAAAATGTTACGATGCTGCTCTAGAAAAGAGAAGCACAGTGTCCCATTTTACGGTTTCTAATACCACAGACTAAAGTTTCACTTGTTGCTTGCGAAAATACAATGAGGCCAGGCAACCGGTGTCCTTTTTTTAAATCCGTGAGTGCCTTTCATCAGCCACTTGCTACGGAAACTACCCTCAAATTTTGTCAAGTTAACAAGGTTTTAGGGATGGAATTTGGACCAGCTGATAAAGAACAGGATGGCCTAAATTTATAAAGGTTCTTTGACCTTTGAGTACAGTTATATGGAGCAGGAACAATCTATCTCTATAACTAGAGCGAGGAATAAGCACACCAGTGATACCAAACAATTTCGTGACTGTTTGACAATTCATTCATTTTTTAATCCTTCAGACGAAGATAAGAAAAATGAAGAACTCGTGTTGCAGATGCATGAATAATTAAAACCTTTTTGTAGTTTCCGTGTTTCAATTTGATTACATCAGTTAAATATCAAACACAATAGAATCTGCAAAAGATACTCATTCTCAGAGTTAATAATTTTATTTCACAGCATATGGCTAATAAAGACGAAATTTTGAATCCCATTTCCCTTTTAATATGTAAATTTTATTTGTCAGGTGTGAATATAATTCCCATTTGCTGATTAAGATGTGAACCATAGCAAAGGGGCATTTGCTGTTATCCATGTGTTGTCCTAATTTTCCTAAATGTTTGTTTCAAGTCATAAGCTCATGATTGCAATCTGCAGCAGCCTGTCACATACAGCACAAAATTTATCATATATTTGCATACATTAAGTTTGAAGAAATTTCAAACTTACATTGTCTGATCATGAGTATCAGTAGCATTTCAGTCAAAATAGCTATTATAGTTAAAAAGGATGATGAGAAAATATAACAAATAACTCAAATTTTATGTTGTAATGTTGTAATATCCAACATTTGGAGAAAGGAAATTGTATGCCCATCCAACAAGAGCAACTCATGCCAAACCAGTTGTTGACAAATTCATTTGATTATTACAAATAAAGCTTAAAACAATAAGGAATTGATGAACTTCAATTCCAAGAAATTATATTCATTTTCAAATTTAGACTCATTAAAATTCATTTTGTCATCAATGGGAAGCTTCCACTTTCCAGCATACTTTGTCCTGCTTCCTGCACAAGGAAAAGTATTTTCTAAGCGTTTGAACAAATAGCCAGAATGCTACTCAGTCAACAAAGGCTGCTTTACCTACCTTATAAAAATGTCACGTAACAGGGAAGGATATGCATTTAGTATGTAATAGTATGCTAATATAAACACTTCAGAGATTCTGGGAGCATTCCTCTGATGACTTGTATATGCGGTATGCAGCATAACACATTGTACCATTGCCTATCACTGTCAGTGCTGCTTGAAGAGCTACCAATACCTACAGATCATAGAGAAATACCTGAATCATTGAGATTTTTTTTTTGTATTAGAACAATGTCCCTAAATCAAGGATCAAATTCAGATATTTGACAGTGTAGTCAAGCAGTTAAGAATTGTGTGATTTTGGTCCTTCCAGTTTGCATCCATACAACTATGCAAAAGAACATTAGCCATTAATTTTGTGATGAAGGCATTGGCAATGTGAATTATTGAATCCATGTTGCGATTTAAAACAAACTGAACCAGTTAAATGAAAAGAGACACGATCAGAAGGAAATTTCTGAAATCAACATATAGCTGACAAAGATGAGAATAAGCAAGAGAAGCACCTTGGACAACTCCAACAAGCTCATTATCACCTATCATACTCATGAATTTGGGAAAAATAAAATAAAACTAACTAGTGCATTATGTTCTTCCAACTTTGCCCACCATTTGCCAACCACAATGGAAACTTGTTTATGATGAAAACTTATTGAGCACATATTTGGCTACCCCACCACTGTAACATCTGCACTATTGTTAACTCCTTGACCCACCAAAAATGTGCTGAATCAGGAGTAAACAAATAGCCACTTGTTTCAATGTACATGCAAAATTATTATCCTTCTCTTTTTTTTTTCTTTTTTTTTTTTTGCCCTGCATATTAGTAAGTATACTTGTTCTCTAATCCTCAGTCAAGTATCTCCCAGATACTAACCAACAGAGTTCATGATAACATCAATTTGCATGTGTTGGATCTAAGAATGACTTAAACAAGTGAAATCTTTAAAGAAAAGAACCAAGAAATAATCTTGAGCACCTTAAGAACACTACCCTTACAGATGCAGCAGCAACTTGTATTTGCAAAGCCATAAACCAATGCAAATGATATCAACTCAAAACTGAAAAGAAACAAGTGAAAGAAAAAACACAAGAAACACACAAGTGATTACGTGGTTCAGCCATTAAGGCTTACATTCACGACCAAGAACCAGCAAGCATTTTATAAATTAAACCAGCCAAGAAATACAGAAGAGTGCACAGGTATAAACCACCAGTCTTACAAGCTATACTATCGCAAGCTTTTAGCTTCAAGAAATCCACTCAAATCACTCGAAGTTTTCACAGCTCAAGACCCTTTTTTTTTTTAAGTCTATCAGCTATATATTTATTGGAGTATCAAGTGTTGTAACTAATCTTGAATTCTTGGGTTTGTTACTTCAGATTTGAGCTATGTGGCCAGCTGTGTAAGTTAACCACCTAACTAACTTCAGTTTATAGCAACTGATTTTTAACCACCTCTTCAGTTCTTCACCTTGGTTTTCCAGCATTCCATGCTGTACACATATTTTGAACAGAATTGTCCTTTGTTTATGAATAAATATCTGGCACCTCCTCAAGGGAAGCTGAGTCTAAAAAATAATCATATGATGAATGTGATAAATGAAAAATCTCAGCAATGATAATGATAGCATTACAGTTCTAACAGGAGCAAAATTCACAAAGTACAAACAAAAATACTTGATCAGAAATGTATACAAACATTTTTTGATAAGTACCACATTCTAAGAATTCAATATAGCAATATGTATCAATAGAATCTAAATGGTCCATTCGATTGAAATCACTTAAATAATATTTTCTTGATTCAAGAAATTCCTTTAATTACTAATAAAAGATATGTTCATAAACAAATGGCTACATATTTCTTCTTAGAAAAAGGAAGGCTTACCTCTAGCGACTCAGAATTGTAAAAGAAATGCCATGTGCATGCACAAAATGCTCCACCAAGCAAGGGTACCTACATAATTGTTTATATTAGAAGGGAAAAAGGTTCATGAAGAAACATCATCCATTAAATAGTAATGCTAGATATCCAAGAAATACATCACAAATGACATGGCAAGAGAGGTATCATCCACCCATTGAATAATGAACTGTAATTTTTGAAAGTTATTTATAACCTATTTCAACTATCCACACAACAAGTGCCATGTCATTTGGTATGCATTTTTTAGGATAAGTTTTGGGATATCCATTATTATTCTCTATTACATGACTACAAAAACAAAGTATGCCCTAGAAAAGAGTTCTAAATCTAATTGAGTGGTTTTTGGTGTGTAAATAAATCAAAACCTGCAAAGCAATCAGCCCTGGTCTTAGGGGCTGATTCCTAGTACATATGAAGCCCAGCCTGCTTGATGGGAAAAGCTATTCAAATATCAGGAAAACACTACTCAAACACAAGTACATTCCCAGCTAAAGTAAGAGGCCAACTATAGTCATTAACATTCCAACTCCTTTAAGAAGTCAACATACAAGATAATCATGAACTATAATAAATTAGAAGATGTACAATGTATGAACTTATTTACAAATTGTAAGCTTATCCTGTCAAACAAGACTGAGACAAAGTAGATCGATCATCTTTTAATCACGAATACCAATAATTTACTAAAGTACTCCAAGAAAATCATTTACAATTCAGGATTTTGAATGATGCATAAACACAAAATCATCATCTGAAGACTGAAAACTTTGTCTATAGATCAATTACCAACTTATCAACATAGCAAAATGTAACTTAAAAGGTTGTTGAGAACTTACCATACCCCAAGAGAGACCCTTCCATGATTGAAACCCAGATTTCTCCCCATATTGCCACACCAAAGCCATCGCAGTAATCCTTTTGAACAGAAAATTCAGTTTCATTTAATTTTCTTTCTCATTTATGTAAATGATAGAAGAACCCAAAACCTACAGCACCATCAACTTTAACCAAAACCTTTCACATAAGAGTAATTTTGTTCTGCTCCTAACATGTTTAATATGGTTATAAAGACACCATTGTATTACAGTACACGAATAAACAACTATTTGAAACCCTCCATTTATTACTGCTTAATGCATCTAGTTAGCTAAGTTGATGCTGAGCATTTCATTTTCCAAGCCAAAAGTTGAGACAGTGAACACAGATGCATAGTTTTTTCTTTTCCATCTATTCTTTTAGCAAACAAAGTTAGCATCAAGGAGAATTCCCGTCAGAGAATGAGAAAACCCAAAAAATTAATAAATTACCCGCAATTAAAAACATGAATTCTCAAAAAGGAAAACAGAATCACCAGAAACTAAGACAACAAAAACCCCACCACTCAACAACACTGGACACGTGTATGGCCCAGGTGGGCAAGGACAAGGCATTGGCGGGTTCATTTAGTTGCAAAGATGAGCCCAGCAGCGGCAACTCAGCAGCTGATGCGGGTTCTAACATTGACAGAGCCAAACCAGCTCCGAGGAGACCAGCAATAGCTTTTTCTTGGCCACGAATTACAGCGTTTTTTATGGGTTTTCGTGTCTGAGGAGATTTCAATGAGAAAAGGGTTTGCATGTGTTTGTGAGTTAGGATGGGTTTTGGAGAATGCACCAGTAAAGTTGTTAAGGTTGCCATTTTTGTGGATTAGGGAGCGAGCAAAATTGTAGTGTGACGGTGAGCGGAAGATGAAAGGATGCTAAGCGGGTAATTCACAAGTCCGCTAGAATTAGGATTAAAATCTCATAATTTCTTAATTGAATGATGCCACACTTCTTCTATGGTTTTTTTTTTTAAAAAAAAATTATTTTATATGGCTCAAATTTTTGGATCCATTTATTTGGATGATTTGTTTATTTAAAATTTCAGAGTAATTTTACTTTTTTTTTAATCAAAATTTATGTTTTTATTTTTAATTTTTTGAATAATATTAAACATTCCAAATTTACATTTTTATTATACATTTCTTACAAGTATAAAAATTTGCATATAAAACATTTACAAGATAGAAATAATTTGCATATAAAACATTTACAAGATAGAAATTTGCATGGACAATGTTCTATGATGTAAGATTGTGTCACACTTATATATTCCACTGGATTAAATGAAGAATACAATTTTTTTTGAAAGGTTCTATTCTTTATTTATTTATTATTATTATTATCAAAGCTATCCATACACATGAAAATGCCACAAAAATATTAAT
Source organism: Khaya senegalensis (assembly GCA_032402905.1). NCBI lineage: Eukaryota > Viridiplantae > Streptophyta > Magnoliopsida > Sapindales > Meliaceae > Khaya > Khaya senegalensis. The sequence continues at coordinate 6,118,480 of CP135557.1, read as the reverse complement.
CCGATCTAAATTTCTTAACTTTTTTTTTTTAATTTTTTCTGATAAGGGATTTACAAGATTTTGTCCCTATCAGTTTTATTATAACGTCATTTAAATATGATTAGTGTATTTAAGTGGGGCCTAAATTGTTATTTGGATCAATCATCAATTCTGTGCACATATTGTAAGCATCATGTAAAATATTTCTCGTTAAAGTGTAGTACTTACTCTCGAATTTAGAAGAAATCTGTTCCCATACATGAGACTTTAAAGGAGGTGAGAATTGCCTCATTACTAATGGCTCTTGAGATATATATATTTAAAGTAATAATTAAAAACTAATGAAGATATTTAAGTTTTAACGCATCGAAATTAAGGAATAAACTTGTCATGTGGCTGAGCTAGGGAAAATGGAGTTCATGAGATCATTGGATGCAAGTATATCTAAATTTGGAAAATTTCCTCCCTAGCGGAAGTTACAGAGGGAATCAATCAGAGTGATCGGTTTGGCTTGCTTTTTTTAAGTCTGTTTTTTCCTTGGTTGTCTAATGCTTCTATCTGACGGCAACACAAACACTTCAATTCAAAACATACCCTTTCACAAATTTTCTCCGAATTTTCATCTGAGATGTTTGTCAGCTATCCAGATATGAGAAGTGGAATCCCCATTAAATTCATTGGTACAAGCAGCATACATATACAGCTGTAAATGAGGCTAAAGGGCTTTCATAGTTAGTGCGTGGAATATAGAGAGACAAAAACTGCTTTTGGAGGGAATTAAGAGGCAAGGGTTACGGGTTTATCCCCACTAGTTGTATGGCTGGCTGGAATCAGCCCCTACAGAAATAGGAAAGATGCTGTTACTTCCGTGGTTTTGTTAAAACTTGCTCTGAGTTAAAGCACTCTCATTTGCACAAAATGCCTTGATCAAACCAAATCCCGGACCATATTGAACTACCTACTAACTTCATAAATTAAAACTTATAAGAAGCTAATGATAGGATTTAAATTCTACCACTAGGTAATGTACAACACAGATAGAGAGAGAGAGACAAGATAAACAAGGCAATTTGAACTTTGCTGGAATGAGCAATATGATTAAGACTGTAAGTTCGGAAATAATATCAACTTCATTAGTTTGGTTGGTTGACTTCAATACATTAGTCTTCCGAGAAGATTGCCTCCCAACACATCTTGTCAATTGAATTTCTATAAAATAACCCTTGATTTCTTATAAAATAAATGTGACCTCTCATCAGGATCTAAACAAAAAAAAAAAGGTTCCATTCTTGAGGCAGAAGATCTGAGACTGCTACTCACCTTGCTACCAAACAAGCTTCATCTCTATGAGCTCATCTGCATCTTCAGCACTGCATCAATGCCAATGCCCAAAGGACAGATATATGGATAAATTTGCAATACAGTAGTAGCTGCAAGAGTGAGTTGGGCCTTTTAATCCTTTTTCTTCGCCCAAAGCATGACAAGGGAGAAGCCCATCAATGACATGATTACAGTCTGTTGATCACAGGAAAAAAAAAACCCACACTCCTCAAAAATTCATGTGATATTCAAACGCCGGTTAATTTCTAAACAAATAGAGAAAAATACAGTTAAATATTATGTCATGTAGCTACCCCTTTTAATACATTAAAAGCCAGTGCTTTCATGTATGTATATATTACACCACATCTATGATAAGTTAACCTCATCCTGTAGATCAACTTAGACAATACAAAGGAGTATAAATCTTATCTGATGCAGCGTTGGACAACTCAAGCCACAATTAAGTTAAATTATATTTCAACAGCTATAAATAAGAGTGTAGTTAATGCAGATGCAAAGCAATTTGAAGCCAGCTCCTGGCATATCACATAGAAAACATCAAAACTTCAAGAGCTGTTGCAAAACAAGTATGACATAAACTTGGAAAGGTTAATTCAAAACTAAATGCAGGCCACTATAGAATGCGAAACAAAATTTATAGGACAGCATTAAAGTAACTTATTATCCAAAGGAACCAATATATTAGCAATTCAATATCCAAAGGATACGATCCATTGATATGGCTGCAAGCAGAGATGCACACTTAGAATATGCAGTAAATATGCAGAAACAAATAAAATTATGTATTATGTCAATAGTGAAGGTATTGACTCCACTGAAGCAAGAAAAGAATTGGGGACCTAAAACCTCCATAGAAAGATAAGCTGGCAAATTTTGCTGCTTCGTGTTCAGACAGTGGGAACTGTAACAAGCATGCAATTATTCACACATCAAAATAACAAAAGGAAATAATGTGATTTGCATCAGATTTTCTTTTCAAATATCAAATGAAATGCATATTATATTCAAACTCAAGCCGTTGACTTACAGAGATTGCCGGTGGCACACTCACAAGAGGATCTTGGAAAAATCTATTAGCAAGTGCAAGGGCCAGGAGACTGCTCTGCATTCCTGTGAAAGGAATGATATCAGGTAGAGGAATATAGTCTCTTGTACTGTACAAATAACGCACCTGTTTCAAAGGATAGTGTTCTTTGCAGAGCTTTCACGTCATGTGCCTTAGAGAAGACAAAACCAGTAAGGACATAACCAGCAACAAATGCTGATGAGTGGAATGCAATAACGAGCAACAATATAGTTGCTCCAAATGGGGACATGACGGACTCAATGTTGATGGCAAGTGGTGCTCCAACACAACAAGCTGTTACAAGTACTGAAAGTGGAGGCAAGAATGGCCGAATAGCATTACAAATCCAGGGAAAGAACCTGTATGTGCACAGCTATGAGACAGTTAAGGACTTCTCAAAGAAAATATCACTTCAAACAATTTGACTTTGAGATGGTGCCTCACCGGTTCAAAAGCAAACCTGCAGCAATGGGAGCAACTACAATCTGCAAAATGCTGGACACCATTCCTTTTACATCAACAGGCAGTCTCTTCCCAATAAGCAAGAACGATAAGCTTGGTGTGATAAAAACTGCAGTAGCAGTTGACAATGATGTCATAACTATGCTTAGTGGGGCCAGTGGAGGGTCTGTCAGAAAAGTCGCATAATTGGAGAGCTGGGCACCACTAACGCAAGAAACCAACATAATCCCAGCACCTGATTCATAGATTTGCATTATGTTAGCACACTACACCTTTTTTGAAGGTTAGATAAACAGATTCTCACCTATGGGAGTAGGAAGACCAAAAACTGCTACTGAAACTATGCCAAAAATATATCCAAGAATAGGCTTCACAACAAATTGGCCAACATAACCAGCAAAAATAGCAGCTGGTCTCTTGAAGGCTTCAAGAAAATCCTTTTCGCTGGAATTAACTCCAACAGCAAACATCAAAAACCCTAATGCAGGTGCATAGTACCTAGACATACATTAAACAGTTAAACCATAAGCATATCAGCACTACAGTTTACTACATCTGATTGCATACTAGAATTTACTTTCATATGAAGTAGTCCATTTGGCTTCAATGTCCTAATTTATGATCAAAACAGAATTTCCATCAGAAGTTGAAAAAAATTTTCTCAAAATCAAATAATATATTTTAGCTTATCAATACGAAAATGGAGGCACCATCTTAATTTATAAGAGAAGACTGAATAAACACAAGCTAATATGTGAATTTATTGCATTTTGACCAATAGGTTGATTATTTCTTGTCTATCAGTGAGGGATTGGGGCAGATACTCTCGGACTAAAAGAGGATCTGATCTGGGTTTGGGGCTGGAGCAACCTCCCAACCTGAGAAGCACTTTGCCAATGGTTAATTAATTACTTAACTAAAAAGAGATAGCTAAGCTAGAATTTCACTTTTCTCTTTCAGGTTGACACTGGGTTTAGCCACATAATTCTGCACACCCCTGTTTTGGAACTCATTTTGCTGGCACAACCACAAAGATCTCACTCTTTGTATCTTCGCTGTCACCATTTCTTTTTTGCTCCACTAGAAAACAGGTGATACCAGCTTTTTGATAGTCACTTCACCATAGACAAAATCGAACTGCAAAATGATTCTCCCTTCTTGATGCTCATGAAAAAACATCAGTACATTACTAGAGAACTGTTAAACAAGCCATTGATCAGAAGAAATATTTACTAACCTGCTCGTAAACCATGTGAAAGAAGGCGGAAACAGAAGAGCCAACAGCGTACTAGCAAGGACTATATGAGGCAGAAATGAATTTGATTGTTTCAAGATATTCACAATGGAAACCTCCTGCTTAAGCGCCTAAAACAAAAAACAAAGAAACTGCTATTAATGCAGGCCTATCATATTTTGCTTATGTCACATTCGAGTCAATTAACACAAACCAAAAAAAAAAACGTGAGCCCTAAAAAAAACTCTCGCTCGCATTTCTAATTCTTAAAGCAAAACCCATATGTAAGGTTCAATTGAATTGAAAGCAAATTCTTATTCCACCTAGTTCGCTACAGTCATATTTTTCTCTTAATTGTCGTGTCCTTTATCAAAATATTATTTTCCTGTAAGCCTTAGAAAAAAATTGAAATACATGCAACATATATTCAATTAACCTAATAATTTTAATCAGAACCGGAACATAAAAGTTGACTTAAAAGCCAATTACTTGCACACATGCAATACAACAAAACAACAAAATCAGCACACAAGTAATAAAATTAGCATCTGGGTCACTTCAAACACATATAAATATTGTAAAAAAAAAAACCAAAATCTATGCACCTGATTAGATTGATTAACATAATTCTGATCCGCATCTCGATCAAATGAACCCGAAAACTTCTCTGACACGCATTTGGTCACAAAATTCCTAGAGCTCCCAAGTTTTACTTCAAAAAATTATGAAGAAAAGAAAAAAGGGAAATACACCCACATGAGCCACCGAAAGTAAAAGAGATACTGAACTGAAACAGAATTTTAAAGCGAAGAAAGCGCACTTACACCGATAAATCGAATCAAAATGAACTGGGAACCCTATAATCATATGAGAAATATCATTAAGAAAAATACTAAATACCAGTAAAAGGAAAGCAAAACAAGAATAATTAGAAAGAAAACAAACCTGAAGTTGCGAGTGACAGAGAAGTATTTCGCGATAAGATTGGCTTTGTAATTAAAAGGGAACAGGTTTTGGAATCAAAATACGAGCGTTGAAGTTGTAACATGTTAGCATTCAGATTCATATTTTTTTTTTTTTTGTTTTTGCAAAAGGCAGAAAGTGTGAGTAACTTGCTGGACTTTCCAAAGTCAAATGATTTAAGAACATTGAAATATCGGTGTCATTGTCCTATCATGATGGCTACTGAGTTAATTTCAAACGAGTTAATTCGAACTGAGGCAGCACGTTTCTAATATTTATAGGGCGGGGCTAATCCCTAATAACACCTTACGAGAAGCTTCATGCCTATTTTTTAATAAGTACATTCTTCTTCTGATTAATTATTTTCTTTCTTTTATTTATAAATTTTGAATTTGATAAAACCAGGATACATGGGCCTCTCTTTTTACGAAATTATTAAGACTTTGTCCTCGCATTGCTAACACCACCACATGGTAAAATTTCACGTCTTTTCAGAGCAACCAGGAGTTTGCGTTTGTATGATCTTTTTTTTATCTTAATTAAATAATATATATAATATATTTTAGATCTTTTAACTAAAGTGCGCTACTCAAAATTAAAAATTAAAAAGAAATAATAATTATAAATATAATTAAATAATAGATATAAAATAATCTTAATCTCATGTTCTTCCATCAAAGATTAATCTATAATTAAAGGGTTATATATATATATATTTTTGTTAATCTAATTAAGACTATATGTTATATGGGAAGAGTCTCTGTACATTTTTTTTGGTAATTAACTTTTTTGACTTAAATTAGTATACTTAATTTTGGACCCTCTTGCATTAAACAGAATAAAAGTATTTTCTTT
>CP135557.1:6088701-6107664 GCA_032402905.1 Khaya senegalensis | reverse complement strand
ATTATAAATAAATTAATATATTATAATTATTTAAATAATTAACCGTCTCGTAAACGTATTCACGTATTAAAATTTTAAAATTTAAATTTAATATAATTATTAATTATATCATATCATATTTAACTTTACTCATTTTATTTAAACAACTCCATTGATCAAAAGTAAAGCAAAGCAAAGCAAAGGATTCAAAGCACGTTCAAATCCAAATGGTTGAATTTCTTTGATGCTTCGGCTAGACCCGATATTGGCTACATGATTTTCTTTGATTCTTGCAGCAAGGAAGAATCTGTGACGGAGAGGGTAGAGCATCATAACACTCGCGGAGTTATCTGCAAAGTTATCACAACTTGCATTCGCTTTTTTGGATAGGTTGAAATTCCACGACAATGTGAAATTGCATGTGAAATCTCCGCCACGACCCCACATGCGTTTTTGTTATTACAATCAATGGATTCACAAATGATGATGCTTCCCAACGAGTATTTCTTGCGCAAAGGACATTAACTCCCAACACCTCAAATGCAAAATTTACCTCCGAGTACCTATCACTGACTTAATATAGGCATTATTAATCACTTCATTTCTTTTCACAACAACTTCATTTCTTTCCGCAACAACTTCTTGAACTTCATGTTTTTTACAGGATCTGCTAAAGGTGGAAGTTAAATCTGGGACAACATTAGAGAAGGACCTTTTTACACTTCCACCCATTCTTTGGATCGAGCCAATCTAGATCTAGGTGATAGATAGATATGTTAAAGCGGCGGAGCTCTTGTACAGCGACAGCTCGGCCTATTGAAGGGCCTAGCGGAACCTTAATTCTTAGGCCCCTAAAGGGCTCGTGCCTGGCCCAGGCCCTCATCGGCACTTGAGGGCCCGATGAGTCCAATTAAATTTTTTTATGTTTTTAATTTTTTTATTAACTTATTTCATTCTTTCTTTTTGTATTAATTTTAAATTTATACATATATGTAATATGTGTTTGTTTTGATATTTTGTAGTTTTTGTTATTATAAATAAATAAATAAAATAAAATTATAATTCAAATTAGTTATATATTATATAATTTCGATCCATTTACATTTAATTAATTTAACATACAAATTAGTACAACATTAAGTAAATTAATTTTAAATTAAATGGATGAACTTACATTACTACTGTTAACATAAATGGATAAATTTGCATCATTACCATTACAATATATTCTATCTATTATTTGCACTTCACCCATTTTATTATTTTAAATAAAAATTATAAACATTAAATATCTAAAATCTAAAATTATAAATATTACAATCTAATTTTTTCAATAGAACAACTCCCCATTTCCATGTCATCATCTTAGATTTAGTCTTGAAATTTTTGTTATGTATTCTCCCAATCTTTTAAAATATATCAAATAATTCAATATTTTTAGTAACAATCTTACTCTACGTGCATTTAGTATTCTATTTTTTACACTAAAAGCAAATTTTGATGTTACTATGAATATTGAAAGAATTAGTAAATTACAAGTTATAAATTCTTGATCTTATGGAATGTTGAATCAAATTTATTGGATTTGTTTTGGTGGTTTTTTTTTTTTAAAAAAAAAAAAATTCTTTACAGTACACATTATGAATAGTTTTTGAAGAACAAAGGGAAGAATGAAACTATTACTATTTTGTAAAGCAACATATAGAAGATTCTATATATATTAATTAAAATTAAGTTGTTGTTGTTGTTGTTATTATTATTATTATTATTAAGTAATGGTTGAAAATTCTCTAAAAGGTTGAGAGTGAAAAATAAATTGGAAGAAATCTTTGTATAGGTAGCAGAAAAGATCCATGTTACTTGTGTAATTATAAAAATTAGTGTTAGTCAACAAATATTTGAGAAAGAAAAATAAATATTTATTTTCATAAAATTTATTATAAATTAAAAATTTCAGGACGCTAAAAAAAAAAAAAAAAAGCTCGGCGCATCAATAGGTGGGATATAGTGTAACTGGACTCATCACATCCTCCAAAATTTTATATATGCGTGACAACTAAAAGTGTCAAATCAGACACCATACATTTTCTCAATATTCCCGGTAGCTGGAGCCAGCCCCACGTACACGTGTCTTATTCTATTTGAACAGTTAATAGCCTGTCACGGTGTCACCTAATGCTATGGCCAATTAACTAACGTTGATCATCCAATAGTCTTTCTGATTCACAATATGCAAATTACTTTGCGGCAAGTTGAAGTCACCACAAACCAATAACACAACACCGCCCCCCCCGCCAAGTCATCAAATCAGTTATTCGGCAACCTATCCCTTTCTCCACGTTTCCTCTACATAGCAAAGTATATTTTATATTTTTATATAAATATTATTGTATCATTGTTTCTATATTTTAATAAACATTATTTTTTTTAAAAAATATCACGAATCTTTTAATATATAAATATATTTATTTATTTATTATATATTCCTTAATTTTGTGTTTACCCATCATCTAAAGCTGTAAATTGTTGATTTTAAAAATGTAATTATTTTGGGGAAAAAAAAAAACTAAACGCGTCAAAATCGTAAAATACCGGCATTTAAAATCAGATTCCTCCATAACAGGCCAATTTGCATTCTCTGTCCTTCTGACACGTGTCTTTAAAAAAAAACTAACGGCACCGTTTTCAACAGTGGCAAATCTTGTAAAACGACTCACTTTACGTTAAAAATCAACATTTATCGTCAATTGAAATCAGAGTTATTGCCTTAGTTTCATTGGTTTTCTACTTTCTCTTCTCTCTGCCGCTCCTTTCATCTACCAGTCTTCCTCCTTTCCTCTATCTTTGTCCTCAATTATTTCTCTCCGATTTGCGCAGCCACCGAACGGGGATTGAACGCATTATTTCTCCTATTCTATTTTTTTTCAATGACTTATTACGAGGAAGATAATGAGGTAGTGCCAGAGTTGGGGCTGAGAATAGATTTTGAAAATAATAATAATAAAGGGGACTATGTGAAACTGAGAGGATGTGAAGAGGAGGAGCCTGGTTCACCAAAAAGATGGAATTCCGCGAGAGTATGGTACTGGGTCAAGTTAGCTTTGTTGTTAATATGTTTAGGTTTATTGGCTGGTGTTTTTCTCAAATGGGTCGGTCCATTTTTCATGGATAAGGTCAGTTTTGCTATGACTTTTGTTTCTTTATGCATACATGTGGTCGTGTGTTGTGTTTGGTTTCTTTGTTAGGTTAAACAATTGTGCGCAAGGTTAGCTGTTCATGAAATTCGGCCTTCTTTTTTTTTCTTGTGGGTTTTGAATGTATATGATCTTAGTGATTGTAATTTGAATTATCATGTCTGTAATTGTTTATTGGTGCTTTTGTCTGTAAGAATTGTGTGTTTAAAGTTTGTTTCGTGTAAATTTCGAGTTCTTTTGTAGGTTCTATAATGTAGAGCATAATGATTGTGCTTTGAACCACCAATTTTGCTGGACCGAATGGTTTTTTGCTCCTCTTAAATTTAAGCGACGGGTTAGATTCCAATTACTCTGCAGGAGTTGTAATTTTCGTCATGCAAATGTATCATCAGGATTGAGTGGTTTTGTTAAGTTTGGGTTTTGGGTCTATCGCATTGTGGGGATTTTGCCCTGTGTTTGCCAATGGTTAGATCCTTCTACAAGGTTATGGTGAATATTACTGGGGACTCATGCTGTTGTCGTTAGGAATTGGGATGTATGTATCTCTTGTCAGGTTACTAACTGTTTTATCTACTTTGGATTTTGCTAGAGTCTTATAATTATGTGATTGTTTTGTGGCAATTATTTTGACAGTCAGCTTTTACATTGTCGTTTACATTACTGTTGTTCATTTTTCCCCTACCAAGATTGGGGAGGGGGGGTCAGGTAGTAGTCCCCAGTTTAGGACTAGGTGAACATAGAAAGAGTCAAGAGATTTCAGAGTATCAAAAGAGAATCTGAAAAGATGTGAACTGAGCAGCAGAATGGTCCTTTTGATAGTAATGGCTTCTGATTGTATGTAGGGTATGGGAATCAATATTGTAGCTTTGTGGAATGCACAAAACTTTTGGGTCACAGCAACTAGTAACTATGTTTTGGCATGTGGAGTAGTTTTTCTCTGTGAAACACTAGGAATGTTGGTGGACCAAGTCAATGATGTAGCTGTAAGGAGTTACATTGAATTTTTTACCATCTGGGATATATGTGGCTTTGTTTTGAATTGTTGTCTGTTTATGCATTTCAGTTATCTCAGCTAGTTGAGAAATATATCTGCCACTACTTATTTTAATGGTGACCTTGTGCATTTTTTATGGTACTTGTTTCAATGTTAGTAGATAGATCATATCTTGTTTAGGATAGACGTGCATGTTTTGCTTTTAGTCTCTACCTGGCCTCACTATTGGATTAATGTTGCCAGGAGGTTATACCAATCATAAACTGGGAGACAGCTACGTTTAGTACTCCAGTGCTGGCTGTTCTGGTTTTTGCTTCTGTGGCATTATTCCCAACCTTACTTTTACCATCTTCACCTTCTATGTGGCTGGCTGGGATGACATTTGGTTATGGCTTTGGATTTCTACTTATTATGTCAGCAGTGCCCGTGGGCATATCACTTCCATATTTCATTGGTTCTCTCTTCCTTCACAGAATTCAAGTGTGTATCATCTGCCAATTTTAGTTGTTCATTATTCACTTTGTGAATATCTCTCTCTCTCTGAGCCGTCCCTTGATCCTTATGTAGGGTTGGTTAGAGAAATATCCAAAGAAAGCTGCTATTCTGAGAGCAGCTGGCGATGGAAACTGGTTTCATCAGTTTCGGACTGTAGCATTGATCAGGATTTCTCCTTTCCCATATATCATATACAATTACTGTGCTGTGGCGACAAATGTTAAATTTGGTCCATACTTCCTGGGATCACTGGTCGGAATGGTACCTGAGATTTTCGTTACAATCTATACGTATGTACGCTCTCTACCTATCTTATATAGAACAATGTCCCTCTGAGTTTTTTCTTTTTCATATAACCTTAGCCCCTCATGTGAACTGATGTGCACATAGACAAACCTCAGTCAAATTGATCCATGCATAAGAACACCATGTGAGTGATTGGTTTCTTAAAAATGCATATCTTCCTGTTGCATTGCTGGGTTTGGCTTGAGAATAATCCATGTTTGTTGAATTTCTATGCTGATCTTGGGAAAGATAATGGTATTTTTTTCATATTAAAAATGATTTGTTGCCTAATGCTTGGCTGGCTGTATGTTTCAATCTATATTAAGTTCTTGTTTTCAATTATATTTGCTGATCTTTGTCATACTTCTATGACAAGGTTTGTAAAAGATAACATATTTTCATATTAAAGACGTTTTCTTATGCTTGTGTGGTGTTATGTTCAATCAATAATTTGTGCAGTTTGTTATTTAATCATTTCTGCTAGCGTTTCATTGTATTCAATGCAGTCCTTTAAGAATGGTTAAGTTGGAGCTCTGGTTGTTATTGCATATACTTATATCTTTGCACACATGCTCAAATTTGGTCGAAAACCAAAATGAGCTTCTAAGAAAAGGGTGGAAGGAAGTTCCCAGGGAAGATCTGCTTGGGGGTCAATCTAAGAGGAAAACTTGGAATTAGCTGTTATTGGCCCTCAGTGTCAGGAGAAATTACCAAGCCAATGCTTATTGGTTAAATATCTTCCAAGTCACTTGGTCTGTTGACCCATTTAAACGAGTTTGTGGTTTTGAATAAAATCTTTTAGCTTTCTGTGGATCTTGGAAGCTTCATATAAAATTAGATTTCACGGTTCACATTTCAGTTGCTTCTCTGTTATAATTAGATATGCAGAAAGTCCAAAATGATGTAGTCCTCGTGGTCTTTCCAATTTGAAGATGCTATCATAACTTTTTTCATGTTACCTAGTGGACAACTATTGAACTGTACAACCTTAGTTTTATATCAGGGGAAAGGTAAGAATAGATTGTTGTATTTATAAACTCTCAGTTTAAAACTTGAAATATGTTATCTTGATGAGTTATTAATTGGTGGGATCATATGGAATCAAACTGGTGGCAAACATATTTTGAAAAAATTGAAATTTAGGTGGTGCAATGTGTTTATCAGTCAAGGCTACAGCTGTTGCTCTAATCTTCAAAGAGGAAATATAGTTTCAGTTTATGTAGGACACTCATCACTTGTGTGATTCTTGCCCTACATTCAATCAAATTGCAGGGCCTTAGCCAAAGTGGATGATGAATTTTTGTTAACTTCGTTGAAGGCTCTCTCATGTCAGATCATTTATACACGTCTTAAATTAGTCTCATAGATTGCCATTTCTATTAGTTTTATTTTATGATCCCTCCTTTAGTCCATTCAACAGTCATGTTGATAGTTTAGTGTTTGCAAGCAGTGTCTGAGCTGCGCATGTAGTACATTAACTAGTCAAAAGAAATTACTTCTGTTATTGTTCTTGAAAGAAGGACAAGTTAACATGTTCAGCAACCACATTCAATACTTGTGTTTACCCCAGTGTCTGAGCTGCACATGCAGTACATTAATTAGTCAAAAGAAATTACTACTGTTATTGTTCTTGAAAGAAGGACAAGTTAACATGTTCAGCAACCACATTCAATACTTGTGTTCACCCTTTTTTTTAATGAAAAAATTCCATTATTTGACAATAAATAGAAACACTATATTAGGTGTTTTCCTTCAATAGTATGGTATAAATTTTGATCACATAAGATGGCAGTTTCAGATGCATTCATTTTTTATTTCCACTGATTCATGGTCATCTTCTTGTTGTAGTGGGATACTGATACGTACTTTGGCAGATGCTTCACATGAACACCACTTTCTTTCAGCCCCACAGATCATTCTGACTGTTATTGGTTTCAGTGCATCTGTGGCTGCCACAATTTTCTTCACAGTGTACGCAAAAAGGCAACTCAAGGTGTTGCAGAGGGAAGAAGAACTACTGTTGCAGTAAGTTTCTTTTTCTAGTTTGCATTTGAGAAAAACCTTGCTGTCACACAAGCTGGGTTGCCTTTGCATATTCAAACAGGCTGTATGGCTGGATGAGGTTTTATTTATTGAGCAACTTCATTCAGAGGTTAAAGTAGGATCATGCTGTAAAAGCAGTGTGGAATGGAGACATAGGGATATGGGAAAAAAAAAAAACACACGAACATGATAGGAAGACAATTTTTTTCCTTCTTTTTTCAGCTTATCTGAAAATTTGTCTTTATTTTATTTCTCTCCATGTATATATTAATTGGATTGTGTGCCCAAAACCTTTAGATTGGAAATTGGTAAAATTCTTGATGTAAAATAGTATAATGTGGTATTAGACTTCTTGTAGATGATAAAACCTGCTGAATTTTCTGCTTTTTAACAGAGTGGTGTCATTGAAAAGTTGATATCTTTGTTGACTGGCTTGAAATTTATATAAACGAATGTTGCCTGTGCGTCATTTTCCACTTTCAACCTTTTTTCTAAATGTTTCAATGGCAGCATGAGTGGTCTTGGGCGGCAACAATAGTTTGAATTTGTTGGTTTGATTGCTAAGCTTTTATAATAACAAACTCCAAATTTGTAGGATCAATTTTTTTATCAGTTGACACCATTTTTTTATTTTAGATAATTGGAGATGGAAAATGAAGAGGAAATACCTAAGAAGGAAAAGAGGCAGAGAAGAGAGAGAGAGAGTAAAAATTTATAATAAAAATAATTTTTTTTTTTTGCTAATTTGATATGATATAATTATAATTGTACTATTAAATTGTGAATTAATGATTGGGGATGTACTGAACGTCTTAAAAATTAAATGGGAGATAAAACTCAAAAAAGGTTCTTTATATGATTTTTGACATTAAAATGCATTCTACTAATAAAAGAAAGAGATTACATAACTTGTCATCTAAATATACAAATAAAGGGAAGTTTTAAGATAACAAGCAAAATTTGTTTGTTTTTTTTTTTTTTATTTTATATAATTTTTATATTAATTTTTTTTAAATTTATTTACATGTATAATTAATATATTATAATTAATGTATTTATAAATACAAAACAATTGTAAATAAAATTAATCAAATGCATGTATAAGAAATATAGATTCTTGATTTTAAACATGTAATAAATTTACAGTAATAAAAGAAAGAGATGGACTCATTGTTAGTAATAAATGATGTGCCGGTTATGCACTCATATTATTGTGTTTTTATTTTTGGTTAAATGAAATAAATTTTTTCTTTGACAAGATCATTGTGTTTACCATCCAATGCATGCATGCAGCTCTAAAACCTACAAACATTATTGTGTTTCATTTCATGTATCTAAATAATGATAAGGTATCATCACCACATTACACAAAGTAATATTGCGTTTCCTCTTAAAAAATACAAAAACCAATTTTATTACGTTAAATCAATTTAGTTTGGCAAAGATTCCTCACAGATGACAGAACAGACACCATCGTGTATTGTGGTTGTGTGTGTGACGATGACATGGGCATATTCGGAAAAGAAAGGTGAAGTGCTGGCGGGGGGACCATCCGTTAGACACGTTAAGATTAATCAACGGCCATTAAACAGTTAGTTGTTGGGCTGGTCTCCAGATTAGTGATATAACGGGAACGGGATACACCAACAACTTGTTTCCTTTCTGACTACTCGGTTGATCGTTGTCGTGCCAATAAATTAGTCAAATGCTAGCCAGCCCCAAGGCCATGACATGATATGATATGTTTGTCTTTTTCTTTAACATTCGGTATTAAATTCTATTATTATTTTGTTTACGGCAATGAAAAAAATCTAATAAATAAATAAATAAAAGGGAAGTCTTTCTAGAATCTCTATCGAAACGGGTAGCAGAAAAGAACAACTCAGTCAACAAAACGCCAAAAGCTAAAGCCTTGTTCCCTGCTCCTCCTTTGATATTCTACTTCTTCTTCTTGTGTTCTCACCACCTGCTGTGCTGCTAATAACGCGGAGGTAGCGGCTTGGTGGTTGGTGAAGAGACTAAATGTTTAACCCCAGACAAGCACGTACGGGCCCTACTCTGTGGTGAGTGAAGAGGACACTTATTTTAGTGCCTTCTTCTTTCTTTCCTTTTATTATTATGAAATGGCTATGGAAAACACTCTCTCGGAGAGAGAGAGAGAGAGAGAGAGAGAGAGAGAGAGAAATTGACATGCACATGATTTATCTTCTGTTGTTGGCAACCATATATATTTACACTCTTTTTTAAGGCGGTTATATTAAATTTGCTCAGCCGCTTCCTTTCCAGCAAAGCCACAATCAAGTCACCATTTCTTCATTTTCATTGCATTTACTCCCAATCCAATGTTTGTCTGCGTCCTTCTTTTCTTTCTTTCTTTTAATTCTCTCATTTGTACAAAGATTCAATCTTTTCCACTCAACCCCTGTAAACAAGAAAAAACTCCCAGATATTTTCTTTTTAAACCTTCACTTGGAGATCATACGGCGGCGAAAACATGTGTGGACTCATATTTTGTATTGTTGACAAAAACGCGTTCATATTGTGATTCTGGAAGAAGGTGAAATGCGTGTCTTTGGACATGATCCTGATGTTTTGTTTCTCTTACTCGTGATGGATTATACATTATCACGCAAGGAGATTTGCAGTATTCCAGTATAATAGAATTTATATCAGGTAGATCTTTTCGCAATTGGGTTAAAGCATTCATAATGCCAAACGGGTAGATCCGTTTTCACCAGTTTCGAGCATGAGAAGGATCCACCGGTTTGTTCTTCTTCGTACTCTTTTATTCTTGATTTTTACTTCTCTTAAAATCACTACAGTTTCACCGGCAACTGAGAAAGAAATCTTGCTACAATTCAAGGGAAACATCACTGATGATCCATATAACAGTTTGTTTTCATGGGTCTCAAGTGCCAATCCTTGTGAAAATTTCAGGGGTGTGTTTTGTAACTCGGATGGCTTCGTAGACAAGATTGTCTTGTGGAACTTTAGCCTTGGAGGAGTTTTATCTCCAGCCTTGTCTGGTTTAAAGTCCTTGAGGGTCTTGACATTGTTCGGCAATCGATTTTCAGGTAAAATTCCACAAGAATATGCAGAAATACAAACGTTGCGGAAGATAAATGTGAGCTCTAATGCGCTTTCTGGGTCAATCCCAGAATTTATTGGTGATTTACCAAACATAAGGCTACTTGACTTCTCAAGGAATGGCTACAGCGGACAGATTCCTTCTGCTTTGTTCAAGTATTGCTATAAGACCAAGTTTGTTTCTTTGTCTCACAACAATCTCTCTGGTTCAATTCCTGTATCTATTGCAAATTGTACTTACCTTGAAGGGTTTGATTTTTCTTTCAACAGTCTTAGTGGTGAATTGCCTTCTCAAATTTGCAATATTCCAGTATTAGAGTTTATATCTATGAGAGGCAATATGTTAGCGGGGAGTGTTGAAGAGCAAATATCGCAATGCCAGAGCATAAAGCATTTGGATCTTAGCAGCAATATGTTCACTAGATTGGCTCCATTTCGTGTTCTTGGTTTTAAGAACATTAGTTATTTCAATGTGTCACATAATGACTTTCAAGGGGAGATCCCTGAGGTTGAAACTTGTGGTGAAGGAATGGAATATCTTGATGCTTCATGGAATGTGTTAAAGGGAGAGATTCCATCGAGCATTAAAAATTGTAAAAACCTTAAGGTTCTGGACTTGGGGTTTAACAGAATGAATGGGAGTATCCCAACTGGGATTAGTGACCTGGAGAGGCTTATCATTATTAGATTGGGCAATAATTCCATAAACGGAATGATCCCGCCAAATTTTGGGAGCATTGAGTTGCTTGAGGTTTTGGATTTGCACAATCTCAATCTTGGTGGTGAGGTTCGGGAAGATATAAGCAATTGCCAATTTCTTCTCTTGTTGTGAGTACAATCACTATCTTGAAATACTTGAGTTATAAGCAACATTTGGTAAAATAAAGTCTGAGAAACTTCTAATGTCTTGCTGCAGGGATGTTTCTGGTAATTCTTTAGAGGGAGACATTCCTAAAACCTTATATAACATGACATATCTAGAAGTACTTGATTTACATCAAAACCATCTTAATGGAAGCATTCCACCTACTTTAGGAAAAATGTCCAAACTCCAAATACTTGATTTATCACAAAATTCACTTTCGGGGTCAATCCCTTCTTCCCTGGGAAATATCACAAATTTAATACATTTTAATCTTTCCTCCAACGACCTCTCTGGTACTGTTCCTTCGACCATCTGGCATTTTGGTGCACTGTCATTTTTAAACAATTCTGGACTCTGTGGTGCCCCTTTAGAGACTTCCTGCTCATCAGGCAGCAATGGCATGACTCCTGCCTCAAAGAAGCCCAAGGTTCTTAGCGTTTCTGCTGTTGTTGCTATTGTCGCTGCTGCAGTGATCCTTACTGGTGTTTGTGTGGTATCCATCATGAACATCAAGGCACGCAGGAGGAGAAAAGACGAGACACTGGTTGTTGAGAGCACACCACTGGGTCCAACAGAGTCAAATGTTATAATTGGAAAGTTGGTTCTCTTCAGCAAGAGCTTGCCTTCAAAGTATGAAGATTGGGAGGCTGGCACCAAAGCTTTGCTTGACAAGGAGTGCCTGATAGGTGGCGGCTCAATAGGTTCAGTGTACAGAACAACTTTTGAAGGTGGAATTTCAATTGCAGTAAAGAAACTGGAGACTCTAGGAAGAATTAGAAGCCAAGAAGAATTTGAGCTAGAAATTGGACGATTAGGCAACATTCGACACTCCAATTTGGTTGCCTTACAAGGTTACTATTGGTCTTCAACAATGCAGTTGATTCTATCTGAATTTGTTGCAAATGGGAATTTGTATGATAATTTGCATGGTGTTAAGTATCCGGGTGCCAGTGCTGGTGTTGGCAATAGTGAACTGCATTGGTCGAGGAGATTTCAGATTGCTCTTGGAACAGCAAGAACACTTTCTTTCTTGCACCATGACTGTAAACCATCAATACTTCATCTCAACATCAAGTCCACTAACATACTCTTAGATGAAGAATATGAACCTAAGTTGTCTGATTATGGGTTGGCAAAATTGCTTCCCATTTTGGACAACTATGGTTTAACTAAATTCCACAATGCGGTTGGGTATGTTGCACCGGAGTTGGCTCAAAGTTTGAGCTTGAGTGAGAAATGCGATGTTTATAGCTTTGGGGTAATTCTCTTGGAGCTAGTTACTGGGAGGAAACCTGTGGAGAGTTCTAGTGCAAATGAGGTTGTGATTTTGTGTGAATATGTTAGAGAATTACTGGAGCGCGGGTCTGCTTCAGCTTGTTTTGATAGAAGTCTGCGAGGTTTTGAAGAAAATGAATTGATTCAGGTTATGAAGTTGGGGTTAATTTGTACATCAGAGATTCCTTCAAGAAGACCAAGCATGGCCGAAGTCGTTCAGGTGCTCGAGTCCATAAGAAATGGACTGGGATCGTAGTGAAAAATGGAGGGTTTATTGGACCATTTCTAAGGTCAAAATTAGTAGTGCATTTTTTTGGACAATTATATAGTAGTCTAGTTTGGGTTAGTTGTGTAGAGTCGGCAAAAAAGTTACTTATTAAAGGAGAAAAAAAAAAAAATCAAATGGAAAAAAAAAAATCGTTCTTTTGTATTTATTATGGATTAGCACAATTGATTGTTGATCATACTTGTGATTTTCTCAATAACATGATTCATTTTATTATATTTCATTTGGGCAAATTTACTGTTTCCCCTTGTTTTTCTTTTGCATCATTATCCTATGCAAGCGTGCAATAACACGAACTATCATTACAATTATCAGGTTAGCCAGCAAAATAATCAGCTTTGGAAATGATGTTGACGGGTATTCCACGCAATTGTAAAATGAGCTCCTTCTACAAATAATCATAATGCAATTTCATTCTATCAAATATATCAATAGCATTTCAACTGTGATATTTACAGGTTTGAGAAATGCTTCTTATTCGTTCCATAACTACAGGAATATCTTTTTCAGTAAACGCAGTAAAACAGAAAGAGAACCAGCCAGGTTCAATACAGTGACAATAAGATCCGGGAGTTACATTAACCTTAGCCACATTCAACAACTTATCCCAAAGCTCAAGCTCCCCTTTCTCACTGTAAGAGCTTATTAACCCACTCATGTCAGCCCAGCAGTTGAATCCCCCGTTACTCTTCGTACACGCAATGCCTAACTGCTTCAATCCCGCCACAAACTCTACATACATTTTGCGAAGCCTTTCCCTATTAGTCTTGATAAAATTCTGAACAAATCTCGTATCAGAAAGCATAGCCACAAGTAAATGTTGGACTGGAGCTGAAACAGAAGAGAACCTAGCCAACTTTTTAGCAGCAGTCAAAACATTCTCATTGTAGGAGTAGATAATGCCAATCCTAAAACCTGGAAGAGAGAGGTCTTTTGATAGATTGTAAATTATGTGAACTCTATCCCGATCAAGGTCTTCCAAATCAACAATTTCTGCCATGCTCACAAATTCTTCACTTCCATAAGTGGACCCTGCAAGTATTTCATTAGAGACTATATGGATGTTCTTCTCTCTAGCAAAGACCAGAAGGCTGTAAAGTGTGTCCCTATTAATTAGATTGCCAACAGGATTTGTTGGGTTTGAAATCATAATCCCTCGAACTTTGAGACCTCGTTTCCTAGCCTGGTTGAATGCTTGGTCTAAAGCAGTAATACTAACACCAAAGTTGTCAGCACTGCGGCAGGGAACAGATATTATCTCTATCCCAGTTCGCCATTTTACATCCCTGTCAAAACTGCACATTGAGGGCAAAACTTAAGTTTTCCGACAGGATAGTTCATTTACTGAATGAGAACTTCAGAAACTGATACAGGGAGTGAATAATTACTCTGGGTGATATGGCGTCGGAACAAGAAATGCATTCCCATTGTCTGCTAGGCAGAAGCTAAGTATTTCAATTGCAGGTGTTGCACCAGCTGTTAGTACTATTTGTGAGGGCTTGAAGGGAACTTCCTTTTGCACAACGTGAGACATAAAGCCTGCTACAGCCTGCGGATTAGGGTAATTAGTGAATATACAATGACTGCAAAAATTCCATTCATTCACAAGCAACATTAGGTTCATTGGAGTGAAAGCATGGGGAGGTTTGAACTTTCAAATTCCAAATCTATGTTTAAGGGAGCATGTGATTACCTAAATATGATGACAGCATCTGCATGAAATAAATATCAGATCACAACCTGAAGCTTTCATCAGCAGAGAAAAATCAAGGGAGACCAAAAATGATAGCTATCATTTTATAAATTAGTCCTTAATGCATGGTAATGCAATTAATGCTGGTAATCTAAACACTTCATTATTTGTAGCAAGCAGCACATGCAATCAATTTCAACATAAAAACAATGATTTATGAGACACTCTGTGCCCTCGTCAATGCTAAAAGAACCATAACGACAAAGCCCATGACTAAAGGAGCTGGGAGGATTGCTAGCGGATTAAGCAATGGGAGAAAAGGCGGAGGATGACCCGAAGATCACTGGATTCACCCAGAAAACCACACCAGACACTTGGGTTACTAGGGAAACTAAAAATAAAAAGACAGTAACCCGTAGATCAAGAAGCTACCTGGGAGGTATGAGATGAAAAACCTAAGAGGAAAATCTTCTTACAACAGACATTGCTTGCTTAAATCATATGATGATCAAACAATTGTAAAACTCACTTTAATTAGAACTATTTTCAAAGGAGAATATAAAGAATATAAAAAGTAATAGTGACCCAAACTTTAGGGGCCAGATTGACAATTTCCCAGCCTTCGTTCCAAGAACACAAATCTATTTGTCATGACAATGTCAAATGGTAATAAGCAAACATATAATCTATCAAAATGACATCAATATTAAAATCTGGCCAGTGCAAAATTTGAATATACAAACACAAAGATGAACGTTGAATCAATAAATTTACAAGCACGCATGGGGAATTATTTAGTGCCAAAATCCTATGTTTGTTGCCTACAAATTTGTGTATTTTACTCATATACAAGGGTAATTTAAGCAGATTCCAGAAGCATTGATCTTTTTAGCCACACGCAGAAGCAGATACATGCAAAAATAAAAAATTAAAAAAAAAAGTTTTCCAGTCAAGAATGTCAATTACCACTTTCAACTCCATCAATCCATCAAAAGGCAGATAGCCAGCAATCCCAGCATTTCCACTTCCACCAACTATCACCTCTTTTGCATTTTCTGCAAGCCAATTCTTAACCAAATCCAAGGACAACTGCGCCAGCCAAAACAGAAAGCCTCACACGCATCAATTAAAGCTCGCCAAAACCATCACTTCAGTAACAAAACAAAAGTTTATGCGGATAAAGAAAACTTTTTTTTTCAGAAGCTTAAATTTTCACGTCAAAAATTATGTAAATATGAAAATTTTTGTTATAGGAATTAAATTTTAAAAAAAACCGCATACACACAGATACACTTCAAAACAGAGCCAAAGCAAAATAAAACAAAAATCCCACCTTGTTTTCAGTCAAACCAAGCTGGACAAACCCGTCCGGATTATCCACGTCATCATAGGGGTCCTCCGCAACCCGCTTTAAACCCACATAAAACGGCGTCTCACCACTCGTCACAATCGAACTGGCCCGACCGGACACCGAAACGGGTCCACCCACATTTCTGGGAGATAACAGTGAACGAGAGAAAGTCCGGGGCAACCCAGAAAGCTCCGTCAATTGTCCCGACGAATTCGATGGCGACGGAACAGGAGAACCGGTTTTCTGAGATGGAGGAGAAGAGGAACTCGGGTCGTTAGGGTCCCCCGGGTCGTTCCGGAATCGTTTGAGGTACAGCTGAAGGAAGTAAAAGAGCGCACATGGGATTACGGAACCCAGAAACAGCCCTCCTCTCCCTTGAACCACTCCTTGCAACGGTACTATCACCCTCATGGCTGTTCCTCCGCCACTGCCAGAAGTTCTAGTTGGTTTCGGTTCTTCTTCGGGACGGGTTCGGGTCATCATAAGAAAAGTAGTGGAGCCATGGGATATCGCCGGAAACTCAAGAAATCGGGTCGCGGTTGGCGGTCCAATAATCCAAAGTGAGTGCTGTCAAAGGGGTGTTTACTGTTTACAATTTTTTTTTCCCCTCTTTTGCCAAATTTGTATATTTAATTTTGTGTGCCGTTCCTTGTTTGAGGGAAAGATGAGATTTAGTTGTTGGATTTATTTTTTCGAAGGGACTGTGAGTTTACCGAAATGGCCATCTTCTTTTGACTTTTATAAATGTTATTATTTGTTTTTTTATTATGAATATTGCCAAGAAATGTTGATTTTTAATTGTAATTATGAGGAAGAAAATGAAGCCTTTCTTTCTTCTCTTTTTTTTTTTTTTTTTTGAGATTGTTGTTTAATTTCTTAGTGGAAGACGTCTCAGTGAACAAATAACATTGATCGAATCTCCTCCCAAGTTGGAAATTATGTAGCATACATACATATATATATATATATATATATGTGTGTGTCTGTGTGTGTGTGTGTGTATATAAAGCACATGCCATGAGAGGTCCAGCCTTATTAAAAATGACTCCTTTGGATCCACCGTTGCTTGCAAATCGATCAAAATCTCCGGTTGAATAAATAATACAAAACAATCAGGCAAATGCAGGCTCCTTTATGCTGTCATTAAATACGACTACTTCACACTAACATGAAATCAGATTCCAATTACATACAATTTGACAAAACTACCACACTCTTTATCTTGAAAAATAAGAGAAAGTTTTCCGGGTTTGTTGTAATCCCATCTTATCATAGAGCACACTATCATTCCACAACTTGGGACATTGTTTTAATCTCTGTATGACAAAATGAAACGATAGAAAGAATTAATTTTGCACTCGAAGACAATATTCCAGTTTTGTCCCTTTCCTTTTCTCTTGCCACAACCACATATAAAAAAAACCGCTGTCCAGCAAGGCAACTCACCATAAAAATATCTCCCAGGCAGCAGCAGCACCACCACTTACACAACACAAAGAATTTTAGCACAATGAGGGACGCTTTTCAGATTTTCTTTTTATATATTTATTTATTTCATTGTTATATGGTAACCTTTTATTTTGATGCAGGGTCCAAACTCTCTAATAAAAATTGGTCTCGTCACGTTTCCAAGCATTTGTAGTAGGACCAAACATTGTATAACCCCAAAAAAGGAAAAGGTGAAATATATATATATATATATATGTATATATATAATGGAATCATGTTATATTTGAGCCACACGTAGGGCATTGCTTGTTTAATCTGGATCGTGATCTTGAGGTCAATGGCCAAGTATGCGAGTGATCCAATTACATCATTGTATTTGTATTTGTATGCGGCATGTACGCTCCATTGGCTCAAGTTAGATCTTGTTGTGCAAGTAACATGTTAGGCTAGAAGAACAAGTTTCTGGAAAATGCATGCTTAATTAGTATCAAATCTCTGCTAGCATGACGCGTGGAGGATGAACTTAGGATGCTGTAAGATTCATGATGGCTATCTCAATCGGAGACCACAAAATTTAACTTGTCTATAAGTCGGAAAAATATACAGAATTAAAGAATGATATACACCCAAAATAAATATACAAAATTCGAAGCGCATCCGTTATATATATATATCGGCCTTGTTAGACAAAAAAAAAAAAAACCTATATATACCCTGCATTGCGTACATGCATGTATGGCTTTTGATGCGGATGTTTGAGGTTTGAATCCAATGTTGGTTGCGTGTTTTATCTTACAGGAACAGCAACAACATGTTGTGGGTCTGAATCTTGACAATATTTTCTTATCTGGTTTCAAATCGATGGATATGTGTGAATTTGGCTCCATGTTTTTGATTAAATCCAGTTATACTATTTGCAGTCGCTCTCTGGCTTTGCTACCTTGGTTTGTCATTGTTTGAGAATTATTGGAACTCTTGCCTATGGACATTCCTTGTGCCCAACCACACCATAAGCTTTCTTATATATACATATAAAACAGACTAACTAATGAAAATCTGAACAACTAATTATAATAATTAGAGATTCAATATTGAATCTTTAATAGATACGTATGGATTTATAACAAGTCAACGAAAATGAAAATGCAGTGAAATGATTTACCTCTCATTCAAGGTATTTTCCAAAGGCATGCAAATCCTGTGACTGCATTGAATGAATACCAGAACATTGATACACTGGCTAGCTAGTACTTGATAAAAAATTAACGGACAACGTTAGTCATTTGTAGTTTTCTGGACCTTCTCTGGTACATACATCATTTGAGCCATTGAAATCTTCAGCTCCTACAAAATTTAAGCGCCAACCGAAACTAGGAAATAAAGATAATCTCAAATTGTAGATGCCAATGCCATGAAGGTGAAAGTTTGGCCATTTTTCCTTGTGAAGATCTACAACACTTCCAGTTCATATTTCTTTTTACTGCATATTCGGGTTATCTTGTTTTCCTGGTTTGGCAGCCTTTAGCTTTCATAAATCTTAGAAGAGGGTGCTGGCAAAAGTTGATGTTGACAGTAATTTCCTGTTTGGTTGTGAAGAATCCAAGCCCGCGTCGTTGATGCAAGAGTAGTCTATGTTTAAAATCCAGTTATTGCGAGTCCAGAATCTGGCACTCCCTGCAAGGACTGTTTGTAAGTTGGAAGAAATTAAATCAAGTTTGGTGTAGTGTGGAGTTAATTCCAACGTCCAGAAAGGAAGAAGTTCGTCAAATGATAAGTGTAGATAGTGAAGTCGGAGTGCATAAAAAATTTGAATGCTCGGGGAAGAATCCGGACATCCAGAATGTGTAATTGAATGTCCAAATTATTACCATTCACATGTGCGTCTGACAACTTGCAAATAACAAAAATTTAAATTATATTAGAATTTTTTATTTGCATTTTTCTTTATATGAATTCCAAACAATGTA
>CP135557.1:6073352-6088352 GCA_032402905.1 Khaya senegalensis | reverse complement strand
AAAAAAAAAGGGTTATTTCTTGAGTCCAATGAATAAAATATAATTAGTAAGTATTATTGAACCAAATTAAGCATTTTAATTATTTAAATTAATCCCGCCAGTTTTCAAAATTACAGGGGCACCTGCGTCATTCCGGATCCGTTAAATATTTAGATCGTTAAGTTACGAATGCAAACGTCGGTGCTATAACGAAGCAAATAAGAAAAGAAATTTCAAGGCGAGTTAATCATGCTTCAATGTGCTTGTAACTTGCTCTGTAAATGTTGTACCTTCTCTTTCTTTTTTGATTTCGAGAAGTAATAAAAAGAGTAATTCATTTCCCTTGCTGCTTGCTTCACTGAAGCTCAACGAAATCTGCGCTGTTCCCTTCTGCTGGAAAACTCGGTGCTAGTTTCTTCAATTTAGGGCTTTGGCCAATCAAAATTCCTTTTCAAATATATAGGTGTGCGCATTTACATGTAAATATCGAAACTACACAGAGAGATGGAAGAAGAAATGGAGGTGGAGCTACCGTTGTTTGAGGCGCGTGAAATTGATCTCGATTACGAGTTCCATGCAGCTAGGTTCTTCGATTTTACTCGCGAAGAGTCGTTATCGGAGGCGCGTGAAGCAGAGTTCTGGTTCGAGCGGGCTCCGAGTTATCCACCTTCCCGTGAGTCATTTTTAAACTTTTAAACCCTAACATTTCCTCTCAACTTATTCAAAATTTCGCCTTTGTTGAATTTTTGTTCTATTCGGCTAGCGGTTAATGCATCATTCTGTAATTTTTTTACGATAATTTTTTCCTTAGTGTTTCTTTAATTGTTTACGTTAAGTGTGTTTATTTCGCATTTATTTTTCGAAACAATGCTATCTTGATAACTGGCAGGTTTTTCGTTTCTTTGTTAAATTTTATGCTGCAGCTTTTGTGGCGAAGTTATTTCTAAGAGAGGATATCCTCCTGGAAAATGTTAATACTTCTCCGAAGTCCAAAGTTACTACTTCGCTTGAAAACGACTCTGATAAGTGCGTGGGCTCTGAATTTTCCGTGGTCAATGTGGAAGATAGAGGTATACATTTTTTCGCTGGTATAGTTTTCTTTAGATAAAGCCTTGCAATTTATATGAAAATTACTTAATTTGATTAATAGAGTTGAAGGATGAGTTATTTTCTATTGAATTGCTTAATCTGAATTTTTTTTCTTTCCAAAATTAAGTATGCACTGGATTGCCTCATCTAGTGAACCAGCTTTGATTGACCAGGTTTTGTGGATTAACAAAGTAGGCAAGCCAAGCTGAGCTCCTTGTTCACTTCTATTTAACAATATCATTCATTTTGCAAATCAACTGCAGCTCACTTCTTGGTTAACCATGTCCTTGCAATTTTGTCATGTTCACCACACCCATTTATATTTGGGCATGCCTATTGCCACCTCTGCTGCAGCATCACCACCTCCCTGATGCCATAACACCTCCATTTTATTTTCAACTTAAAGTTCATCATCTCTTGTTTGCATGGAGCATTGTAATCAATCTTCTTCTAGGATTGAACTTCAGGTATCTTGCATGCAATAGACACATCATAGCAAAAACAGGAAATTGATAGCTACTCCCTTGGCATCTTCACTAAATCATAAAGTCTTGTGTTTTACTGATGCAATCACGTTTTACACTGTATTCTCGACCATGCAGGGATGAGTAAAGGGATTTTCACCAACTTACAGAGTGGAAACCTACAGAAGGTTCCAAATCAACCACTAAGCTTAGCTACAGGTGCTCATTTTGCGACCTTCATAACAGATGCTTGCAAAATCTGTTGGTGTTTGCTCGTGTATTAAAATAATTCGGGAAAGTTGAAAACATTTTTGTTTTTATTTTATTTTTTTATTTCATGTTCATGACTGGAGTCTCAACTGTTGTACCTTTGCTTTATTTCAAGTTCTGTTCTATGCTTACTGGGAACAATATACTGTCTCAATTTCTTTTGCTTTCTTCAATTACTTGAACGGTTTGCCACTTTATTAACTGATGCTTTTGATTGATACTTTTTTCTTTTTCTCCCTAGGTTTGACATTTTATGATTGCATATCCGATGATAAAGTGAAAGCTCAAGCTAAATCAACCAAGCCAGCACTTCCTAGGAGCTCAAGTTTGATGAAGCCTACAACAAGTAACTTAGCCAAACAAAACCGGCCGGTACAAGTTAGTAATTCCAGGTGAATATTAATAATTCTCTTTATGACTCACTAAGATTTCAATGCTCCTGAATTGTTGGTTGATGCTCTTTCCTTGTTGGCACATTTCTTCTAAATTGGGTATGGCTAATAGACAAATTCTGACTCTGTGAGTATGTGCAATACTCACTTATTTAGCCTTTTTACGTGCTATTTCAGACTTTTAATAATATTACTCTTGTTTGTTAGATTTCAGACACCACTGCTTCAAATTGGCAAAAGGAGCTTGTGTAATTCTTCTGTGGTAGAAAATCAAGCTGCTAAGAGGCAGAAACTTGAGGGAGGCCACTTGCCTAAGGTATACTAATTGTGTTAATCCATCTTCTCCAACTCCTTCTTCTTGAAAATTATCTGGACCAACAAAAACAAAATTTTTGTAGTAAACATCAATTTAGCAATGAAAGGACTTTGTTTCTAATGTTCGGTTCCTGGCCATTGGTTACTAAATAATCGCATGTAATAAGAGGTCTTCTAGTTAGAAATTGTGGAAAATAATCTTATTGAGTGGTAACTACTTGCCATGTGACCAAATTGGTTCAACCTTTAGTAGGCTTGGTTGTGAATTCTGGCTTTAGGAGCTTCTAGAATTTTGGGGCAATCTCCTGATTTTATGCTGCATTGCTTGAGCTTTCTTACACAATTCTAATCTCATTGGTAAGGACCTAAACTTGCACACCTCCTTCCTTTATTTTTTTTTGGATAACAGGTTTCTGACTCTAAGCATCTAACTAATTTGGTCCACAAGCCACCTAAAAGAGTATGTCAACTTTTCCTCGATACTTGAATTCCTCATAGCTTTATTTATTTTTTATTTTTTTCTGTTGCGTATATGTGAGATCAATTCCTTTGTCTTGTAGAGCTCACCAATCATTTCTGGGTGACTTTGCAGGAAGGAACTGTTGGTAAAAGCTCTTTGCATGCCAGGTTGAGACTTACTATTCCAAGAGAGCCTGACCTTGAAACAGCGCATAGGGCACAAAGGATAAGGTTTGCTAGTGCTATTCTAACGAATAAGTATTAGCAGGTTTTTGTCTCACAGGCTTCTGGGTTCATTCATATATTTATTTTTCAGGCCTAAGATTGTTGCGGAACGAGAAAATGTTGCAGCTGCTGTACACAGATTCAAAGCACGCCCCTTAAACAGAAAGGTTGGTACTTGAAATAGATATAATAATTTTAATTGCTTTCTGTTTTGTCTTCATCTCAATTTTTCTTATGTTATTTTTGTAGATTCTTGAGGCTCCTACATTGCCTCTTCTGAAGAAGAGTACGCCAAGGTTGCCAGAGTTCAGAGTGAGTGTTTAATACTTGTTTGGTACTTGTTACTAGATCACCGGTACTATGGTACTATATAAAAAGTGTAACGGCAAACATGGACTTCTTTACCTACCAAAAAATGAAAGGTTATTAGTTCTAGTTCCACGGAAGCAAGACCCTTGAAGGGGGAGTATGGTTCTAGCCTGTAGCATTTTGCATAAATTGGTTGTATGGATTATACCTATACTTCCCAAAGAAAAGCACGTTAGATTTTGCAAAACAAGCCCTTTGTATACGGTGCAGCTCAAATTGCTGTATGCTTCCAGGAATTTCGCTTGAAGACGATGGAGAGAGCTATACAACATGTGTCTGCTGTTTTATCTTCCTCACTTCATTGCACTGCTTCTCATAAGGTAGATGATAATAAAATTTGTACATTTTCCATTGTCATATTCTGACCATCTTCTTTACATTGATTATCAGTGAAAGGGCATCATCTGTAACCATTTGATTAGATCTTGTGCCAAGCATTATAAATTTTTACAACTATCAAACGTTTGCTGAGCCATATATCACTTGCTATCCATTAATTACTGCAGTAATTGCAGGAACTGGACAAGGCCAGTGGTGTTTCTGTTGTAGGGAATGGAAACAGAGAATTTGAAAGGTAAGCTTGTGGATGGTTCTCGTTAATTATGTATCAGTAGAAGGGAATGCTAACATGATGGGCAAATACTAATTAATTTGATACAAGTGCTTACCCTTGGATCTGCTCCTATTTTGTCCCCAAGTAGCATCAATACACCAAAGCAGGATGGCTTTGATGTAATGCACAACTTCAAAGCCTGTCCTCTTAATAAGAAGGTAATACATATATAGCATGGAATATCTGCTTCAAAAGTCATAAAATAGCAAATTATAAGGATCTGTTTGCTCCCTGAATGCAGATATATTCAAGTAAAGGAGATATTGGTGTTTTCCAGGACAGTAAACAGGAAACCACAGTACCAATGGTATGGAATAGTTATCTAAATTCTATTTGTTGTGTATTTTAAGATGCTTTTTTGCAGACTAATCTGAGATGATATCCTTTTAAAATTCTATAAAGGAATTTAATTTTCAAACAGAGAAGAGGATTCAGCGTAATCCACCAGTGGACCTTTTTAGCAAGGTAAAATATATGAAACATATGTTTGACTTTCTTCATAGCCCCTCAAACCCCTTGTTTTTATCTAAAAGCTCATTAAATGTGCTTGCTATATATGTTTTCCTAATGACAGCTTCTTTTTCATTCTAGCTCTCCCTGACATCTGAGCTGCAGTCAAGTAATGGATCTCAGTTGAAATTACCTAGACATACCTGCATACCTATAAAGGTTCTCCTTTTTTAAACTTTATAATGACTGAATGTATACTATATTATCAATATTCATTTTCATTATTACCATATTGATTTTATTTTATTTTTCTTTGTTTTACTGTAAGGACTCAAAAGAAAATAGATTAAACTTTTTCCAGCCAGAACATAAGGTAAGATCGGCATATCGACGAGTAAATAACTTCCATATGCATTATATGTTAGTTTTGCATTCTTTTTCTGGTTACAATTCTTGTCAATTTCTTTGCTCACATGGATTCCTGTAATTCATGTCTCCTTGTAGATGGCACAACTGGTGAAAGAAAAAACATCTGCATTTGGTGGTAAACAAAATCAATGCTGGAATGATGGGTGCATCAATGAAGCCGCTGCCCACTTGAGCGTGAGGTAATGCCCACTGACTAGGACAATTTATTTGGCATTTTGTTATGTGTTTGTATATTCTGATTTCACTTGAGTTTGAAATTGCAACAGGAGTTTGGGCATCCGCTGAGAGCAAGACAGTTCCTTGATTGGTTTTCTGCTTGGTGTTTTTTTCCCCTGTAGATGGAATTCATGGAAGTGCACAGCTCAAGAATTCAACTTCCCTTTTTAGGAACTTAATCTCAGAGATTCGTCATGTTAAACCGACTTCTAAAGCCATAGAATCTGTAGGTCTCAGTCCATATCCCAATAATGATGTAAGAAGGCCAATGTTGTACAGCTTTTATGGCCTGCTTACTCACGGTTATCCCTTTCCTTTTTTTTTTTTTTTTATATTTTTTATATTTTTTTTATTTAAAGTAGAACTAACCCTTGTAGCAGTAGCACCCATTAATTGAGAAATATATATTGCACTGTCTTTTAAATTGTTTCTTCTAATGCAAATGTTCTGAAGTGGTGCAGCTTTTTGCAATTATAATATGACTACTTTGCACAAGCAACTGAGTAAAGGAAAAAACTAGGTAAATATCTTTCTCCATTGTTTATATGTCCGCTTCTGATTGGTCTGTGAATCTGCCGATACAGTGTACGGATTTTATTTGCTTCTAAAATCCCTAATACCAATATTAAATACATAACATATTAATAAACGGATTTAAAAATATACAACTGAAAGACATAAAAATCTTCGTTGAAAATATGAATATCCGGTGTTCATACAATTCTTCCTGCATCATTCCCTCTTTATATCCATGCACGAGATGTTATCTCGTTTAGCCCCGACCCAGGTTCTCTCTTGTCCCAAAATTATATCTCCATGGAGTTTAGCGTCCTTCATTCTCTGCATCAAAATCCTTGTTTGGTGAATTATGCTTTGTTAGAGCTTGTTTGGTCCAACGCTTTAAATCGTAAGCTTTCTTGAAAGGTTTCTTTTCCTTGATAAGTCTTTTTTTTGTGATGGCAATTGCAAGATCGTTAGGGAATAATGTGTGCCAAACAAAAGCATGAAGGAGGGTGGAGACAAATAACACTGACACCATTGTTGATGACATAAACGAAAGACTAAGTGCAAGTCCCTTGGTTATTGCTGAAGGCACATGCTCTGCGTACTTAATCGCTGCCACTGATGCAGTTGTCATGGGGAAGGTGTAGGACCACCAGGCCACCGAAAACCTGCCAAATCATGAAAAATTGTTATGGAATTCAATCTTTTGGATTCCCATAATTGTTAATCTGGTAAAGCAGTTTCTTACCTGAACCCTGTGAAGAAGTTGATCCGCACAACCAATGAAGTATAGAGAAACAATGCAATGTGGAAACAAGTCCTTGATAACCCATCGAATTCATCATATATTGTTTGCCAAGCTATGCTAGCAGCCGATGGGGCTGCAATAAACATGGAGTACACAGGGTGTAACTCTTTGGGTAAGGCTTCACTCGTTGGCAATCTTTGGTACAATGTTACAAATACCACAAGATAATGAGCAAAACCAACTGCCCACAAAAACTTCCCAGCTTCTTGCCATCCTACTTTAGAAGCTAATATGGCCCCAACAAAGTTTCCAACTACAGAGAGATGCGAAGATGGATTGGCTACCTTACAGAGACGCCTCTTACCTCCAGAAAGCCATTGGCCATAAATTTTAAGCTCAAGAAAGAAATAGGGTCCCATGAAGGCGCACCAAATGGCTGGGTGCATGGTTTCAGGTGCTATCATAGGCGGAGCTCCGATGGCTAGGAACATGCACACAACCCAGGGAGCAAAGAAGAAATTTACCCTGACAGGATGAAAGTATTCTCTTTTGACAGCTTCGAAGTAGAATATGCATTTGAGTATGTAGGTGAAAGAGACTGATGTTAGGACTGCTACGGCTAATAGCCAGAGTGCAAGGTTGATGAACGGGGGAATGTGGAGAAATTTTACAGACGGGCTTGTTGCAAGGGCACGCCATAAAACAGCTTGGCTGCTAAGACCAAGACAAATACCAAAGCAACCAATTGGGAACCGAAGAAGAAAGGGCCATTTCTCGTCTTTTGGGAGAAGAATGTCCTCGTAGTCCTGCACACAATATATATATATATATATATATATATATATAAGCATAAAGATATGTGAATTTGACAACTCAATTGACGTTTTAGTTAGCAGCATTCAAGTATTGCTGTGAATGTTACCTTGACTTGGTCTAGTTCAGGTCCTCTAAGAGCAGCAAAGTATCTTCCAGCAGGGACACTTGTGTTAACAGATTCATCAAGTCTGCCAGATGCATCAATTCTCTGAGACTCCATTTCTTTCTCCTTTCTTGCTGACAACAAAGAATTCTGCTTGCTGAGAGTTGATTTGGTCTTGAAGATACTGAAATCCCCTTTTCTTGCTTCTGCACCAATCCGATTAGCTGAATCGAAACCTCCAAAACTTCGTCCACTTCTCGGAAGAGACCTTCTCTCATCCTTAGCCTTACACTCTCTGTTGAGCACTGAAAAACCTGTTTCCAACGAAACTTGCCTACTAAAACTCTTAAGGGGTTTTCTTGCGTCTCTAACTGGTCTACTAGGTTGCTTGTTTAAACCCTTTTTCAATTTGTCTGCCATTCTGGCTATCCCTTCTTCTACTGCTGCTGCTTCTTCTTCTTCTTCTTCTTCAGGTAAAACTTCATGGATATCTACGAAATGAGTCTGAAGGGAATTTGGAGAAGTTTCTCGAGTCTCCATTGTGCTGCTTCGGTTCTAATGCCAAAGGAAAGAAATCTAAACTCTTGAACCTGGGGCTAATATAAAAGTTTGATTCTTATACGATATTTTGCAGGTTTAATTTGCCTTATGAAAAAAAACTCTAGTCTGGCCATGTATAAGAGGGTTCACGAGAACCGAAGGAAATAAAGGGTAGCTTCTTTCTATTGTGGTTGTTAGTTTTTTGGTATGAGGAAATAGTGGCCAATAATTTTAACTGAGGAAAAGGTGAATCTTTGGAGAGATTTCTCGTGAGAGGAAATCAAGAATTTTGTGGCTTCAGTTTTATTAGGTGTTCAATCCAGCTAAATAATTTATTAGGAGTTGATACATCATACAACAAGAAAGAGAGAGCTTTCTACTATTCACGGGTTTCCTCAGACAGGATGTGCAAATTGAGAAACGAAAGTCTACTTCAGTTCGAATAAGCAGAAAGCAAAAGTCAACTAGCATGCATACTCTTCATTTTCATCTTCACCAAAACTAGTTCAAATATATTAATTGTACTCGCAGAGTTTTGAATCTATAACTTGTTGTATTCACTCACATCCAATCATTTAAATTAATTTCTCAATAGGTTAAGATCCATAAATCTATGTAATCTTACCAATTATGCTTGTTTTGCACAGCAGCAAGAATGTCCAACAAGAAAACTAAACTAGTTAGAAAGAAAATGTGAACTAAAGAAAAAAAAATAAAAATTGCATCGTTGGTATTGGGCAATAATTAATAAATGGATTCATACGATTTTTGTAAGAAAACCGTTCCTAATTTTGTTTTCTTTGCCATCAAGCTAAGTAAAAAAAAAAAATTATAAGGGGGGTTCATCAAGTTCAATGTTGTAGCTAATTATGAAGTATACCAACCTTAATGCCAATCTAAAGGAGAAAAATTCTTAAATTTGTCCTAAATCTTAACCCCCTCAACGAACCAAGTGAGTTTGACGGTGTTGGATCGTTCCAGGCACTACTAATGACAAGATGGTTGAGCACCATCCAACTGGATGGTGTTGTATTAAGGCCTAACTCATGGCCTGCAATGTCAGCCGTATAGAAACAAACATTAAACATAAATGCATGATTAAGTATAAATTAGAGGGATATTGGCCCGTAAAAATCTTAAATCATAATAAAATTTTGTATTTTTAATCATCTAATAAATTCAAAATAAAAAACTAAAATACAAAAAAAAAAATAATAATTTGAATATTCTAAAACTAATTATCAAATAGTTATTTTAACATTCTTAGTTTAATGAAAAACAATAAGAATTTATTAACAATTATGTCCATAAAAAAAGATTTTTTTTTATTGGAGTCATAAATTTTGATTTAAAAGTAATTTATGATGGAATTTTTGTTTTAATTATCAAAACAATTGTATTTATAAAAGTCCACCGGAGAGTATGCAATATAATTTTTCTTACTTTAATAATGATGAGAATATATATATATTTTAAGATGAATAAAAAATAAAGTTAAAATTTTAAAACAATTTATACTTTTTTTTGAAAAAAATATTTTTTTATTAGTTTATTTAAATTTCGTGTTAATTTTAGTCTCATTATTATTTAAAATTTTTGAGTACTAACATCCAATTAATTTTTAGTTGTGGTTATATATAAATTTACAAAATACCCAATAAAAATAAAGATAGTTAACTGGTTAATTTGCTTCTCCTAAAGTTTAGAATTTGATTGGGCTCAAATCTAAATCCAGAAAGGATGAATAATAGTATTAGAGATACAAACTTTTGATACAAACTAATGTTATGTTACTGCATAATTTTCTTCATTCATGTTATTTATTCTTATTAATTATATTGATTTTATACTTATGCTACCAACACTATCATGCTCTAATGTTACTTTATTTGGAACAATTTTTTATAACATTATTTTATAATTGTATAATAATTCATGTTATTTATTCTTATTAATCATATTAATTTTATATTCATCCTACCAATACTATCATTTCACAATATTACTTTGTTTATGATAATGGTTAATAAAATTAATTAATTAATTAACAAGAGTTTTGAGTATTTTATAAAATACAAACTGGTAATGGAGCAATAGACTAAAATCTTAGGGGACAGGATGAATGTTTCCTTAAATATTACCATCGTATCTTGTTAATACAGTTGAAAATAGAAAGATAATTATTGATTTAGTGCTTAATACAGAAAAGCATAATTGTTTACTACCCTTGAAACAATTTTGGATGTCCCACTGCTCCTCATTAGAATATCTTAGACAGAGTTAATTAGAAGATGGTGAGTATACATTCCCATCATACGTACGTGGAATGGAGTAAATTGATAAGAGTGTTCTATGATCATAGCTTTGTTTTAAATTTTGATGCTTCCTGGAAAATAGGTAGTCAAGAATATTGAACAAGTATACTTCACTATGTAGAAATGCCCTTGCTGCTTAATGATCATATGAAATATGGGCATAGGATTGAAAAATAAATTAGAAAATAAATAAAATCGTTTATTGGTCTTGATCTCCAGAGAATGAAATTTCTTGAAGCTACAACATAATAGAACAAGCTTAAGAATCGCACCACCAACATTACCCCTCATTGATCTATTCATGTGACAGGCCACCAGTGTATTTTGAATTGGTCAAACAAAATATGTACATTCATAGCTGAAGAAGTCCAACTTCAACAATTAATTAATGGCCTTAGCTACTTATTTTAATAGGTAAATAAACCTTTGTGGTTTTGTTGTGTCATTTGACAATGCCGACCATGCTTACATATGGTTTATTCTTTTGTTTCTTTCAGCTGCAACTCTATTGAAAAGCAAGCACTCACGACACTTTGTCACAACAACCAGCCCAGCAATACCTCAACATAGCAAATTTCTAAAGAATCGGTTAACGGATAGCAGCTGATCAGAATCCTATAGCAATGGCTTCTCCCAAGTTGATCATCGTTCTTGCCATCGCAGCCATTGTTGTTCCTTCAGTTTTGGCTATTGACCACGTGGTAGGAGATGAAGCAGGTTGGACCATTAACTTTGATTACCAAACTTGGGTTCAGGGAAAGGTTTTCCACGATGGCGACAGACTTAGTAAGTTTTCTCTTTATCTATTAATTCCAAGAATTTTTTATTGTTGATATTCAAGCAAATAGATAATTTTGTTGGGTGCATGCATGCAGTTTTCAATTACCCACAGGGGGCACACAATGTCATAAGAGCAGATGCAACTTCCTTCCAACAGTGTGCGAAGCCAAATGGTGTTGAGGCCTTGACTACCGGAAGTGATGTGATTACACTCGCTACTCCAGGAAAAAAATGCTACTTCTTCGGCGTTGCCAGGCGCTGCGAGGTTGGAAATCAAAAGCTAGCAATCACTGTTTTGGCTGAAGGAGAATCTCCAGCATTGGCACCTTCGCCTTGTGCTAACACTCCACCATCTGCAGCAACTGCAAGACCTGCATCAATATACTAAGGAATTATAGCAGTCATGGTTGCTTTTATTGCTATAGTCATGGTTCAATATTGAAACAAAGTAGTGGATTTGTTCTTTTACTATTGGTTTATGCCATTTTTCTAAGTTGTTGTTATTAATATGTATTGTTTTGGATTTTTGCGAGTACTGATTTCTAATACTCTTGTCTTGATCATTAGTTCAATTAAGTAATTTCGAATTAATTGAATATACAAGGTATCTATATGTGTTAACATATCATGCACTTGATTTGAACTAATAATAAGGATTTCTATTTCATTTTAATTAGCGAAACCAACTAAACAAAACTTATATCAACATGATCATGTACAAAAAAACATGTGATCTCAATTACACTAACTAATTCTCATAATTTCTGACCAAATTTTCTTTAAGAGTCACATACGTTCCGTCTTCTCATTTGTGTGCTGATGATGCAGTTGTTCATTTCCAGTTGGGGAGATAGTTTGAATAAAAGGGGAATGCCGGCCATTCATGTTCTTCTTTTTTTGTTCTAAAGGTAGTAAATAATTAAACGAATAAGGTAGTGAGGTCATAGTTCCTCGGCTATTTAATAAATTGTGGAAGTTTTTGCTGGATGCAACGAAATAAATGTCGCTAGACTTCTAAATTCGTTGTAGGAATTCAGGAAATGACAACAGTCTCTGAGATATCTTTCTTCTAATAAGAACTTCTGATTGCTGTAGATGCAATGAAGTCAATAAATAAGAATAGAACTAGGAAGAATTTATATATGTTGCTGCTACCAGCTATTACTGTATCACCATAAATAAGACTAGATGATTAAGAGTGTGCTTGGGATTAGTTAGAGGTATCAAATTGCTACAATCCGTTAATTCGATACAAAATTAGGAGACATAAATTGATTTAAGATGATATAATTATTAAAATGATATAATATATATATTTAATATGATTAATAATTTTATCAAATTTAAATATAGAGTCATTAATATGTGAACCAATTCATAATATGATTAGTTATTTTAATAATCATAACATATTAAATCATTATTAATTTAATATAGATTTATTTATATTATTAATATTTTAAAATTATTTAATTATGTTTATGCCATTTTAAAAAGTATTTGTTTATATTTGGAACAAAATTAATTATGTTTTAGTAGATAATTTTAAAAATATTAAATATACTAAAAAAATTATTAAATATGTAACATAATTATAAGTCACTTAACTTATTTAATAATTATATTAAATTAATATTTTAAATTCTAAAGATCATTATTAAAAGTATAATACGTGCTTCAATTTAAAATACATTATTTCTTTATTCTAATAGGCACATCAATATGAATTGTTACATGTAATTTTAGTACTGCAACCTTTAATTTATAATTGTTTAAAAATAAATTGATCAATCAAATTATAAATGGGTAAATAGTTGCTAAATATTAACTGCAAAATTGAAGTGAATATTTACTAACCAATTTAATTATTGTATTTACAAAATTAAGTAAAAATATAGTTACAAACATATAAATCTCCAGACTATATTCCTCTTAAAGTTCAAAATCTGTGTTCTCCCTTCTTAAAATTTGAGATTGTACTAGTTCAATTCTTAATTTGACATCATACTCTTCACTTCTTTAATATGAATGTTTTCGTATTACTTCAAGGTTATTTTTTTGGTTATTTTTAACTCTTTTATGTTACTTTAGGTCACCCAGTAAAATTCAAGATTTAACTGCTTCAATCTGTTAAGATTCAAGAATTTTCAATTGCTTACACTATTTAAAAGATGTTGTTCTATTAAAGATTGTCCTGTGAGTTAAAAAAAAAAAAAAAAAAAAAGAAGTTCCAGAAAACATCATATGATTTTTCACTATATATTTTGATCGACCTTTGTAATGTTGTTGTGTCATTCGGCAATGTCGACCATAGCCGGGCTAGGCTTACAAAGGCTTTATTCTCTTGTTTCTACTGGCCACAACTCTATAAATCTGTAGTAGCAATCCGACTCTTTGTCATAACAAGAAGCACAGCACTACCTCAAAAAAAGAAAATTTCAAGAGAATCAGTTAACATACAGTAGAGCTGCTAATTAAGAGCTAACAGCTGATCAGAATCTCAGCAATAGCTTCTTCCAAGTTGTTCATCTTTCTTGCCATCGCAGCCATTGTTGTTCCTTCAGTTTTGGCCGTTGACCACGATGTTGGAGATGAAAAAGGTTGGACCATTAACTTTGATTATAAAAAATGGGCTCAGGGAAAGGTTTTCCGCGTTGGTGACAGACTTAGTAAGTTTTCTCCGTAAATTAACACTCTCTTCGTATATTAATTCCACAAAGTTTGTATTACATGCATTCTCAATTTTTCTAATTGCTCATAAAAGCAAATAAACAACTTTGTTCGGCTGATGCATGCAGTTTTCAATTACACACAGGGAGCACACAATGTGATAAGAGCAGATAGAACTTCCTTCCAACAGTGTCAGAAGCCAAATGGTGTTGAGGCCTTGACTACCGGCAGGGATGTGATTACTCTCTCTGCATCAGGTAAAAAAAAATGGTACTTCTGCGGCGTGGGCAAGCACTGCGAGGATGGAAATCAAAAGATTGCCATCACTGTTTTTGCTGTAGGAGAATCTTCAACATCTGCAGCAACCACAAGGACCGCATCAATATACTACGGCATTATTGCAGTCAAAATTGCTTTTGTTGCTTTGGTCATTGTTTAATGTTGAAACCGTGTCGAGGATTTATTGTTTTCACCATTGTTGGTTTTTGCCATTTTACTAAGTTATTATTTGTATTTTTTTGGAATTTTGCAAGGAATATTAGTTTATAATATTATTGACTTTCATTATCAGCACGCAAATGAGTAACAATCATTTTCTGTGCAGATAATGAAGGTCGTTCATTTTAAGACGCGAAGATGGTTTGAATAAAACGGGCATGCTAACCATTCATGTTCTTCTTGTTTTGTTCTAAATGAGTAGTAAACGAAATACAAGAGTGAAGTACTCGTATAATTTCCTCAGCTAATTACTAACTTAATTGTTGAAGTTTTTCGCTGGATGCAACGAAAGTACTTTGGCTAGTCTTCTTGGAAAACGGCATCGTTTTTCTGTGATATCTTTCTTCTCAGAAGAAACTTCGTTAGAGCGAAAATTTGTACTTGAACGAATAAAAAATTCCTAATAGAACATTTTTTTTTGGGTGGCTTTAGATGCAAGAGGAGGCAATAATAAGAATAGAACTAGGCAGAAATGTCTACGTGGCTGTTTATCGGTTGTTAGCATCACGGGAAATGAGACTAGGTTGCTAATGGCACTGGAATTGTAGTTAGGATGGTAATTTATGACATTATTTGCCAATTTAATACAAAGAAAGTAGTTTGAATTGATTTAATATAATATAATTATTAAATAAATAATACGATTAATAATTATAAAATATTTAGAGTTTTTAAATATTATTTATAAAATAATTAATTATTTAAATAATTATTTTTTGTTAATTTATTAAAAATTTAAAAAATTTTATTTTTTTT
>CP135557.1:5984665-6058511 GCA_032402905.1 Khaya senegalensis | reverse complement strand
ATAAGTTTTGCCTTTCCTTCTTTTATTCTTTTGAGAGTACTGCGCAATGATTGAGGTAGATTTCTTTATTGGATCATTTCGCTTAAGATTGGTTTCATAGTTAAGTAATTTTTCGAACAGCTCTTCGAAACCAACTGAAGACTCACGTGCTCCTAGTGCAACTTTAATTTCTTATAATCATCTGTAAGGCCGTTAAGGGTGTGTACAACGACTTTACCATCACTCGTCTCATGACCAATCAAGGCAAGATCATTCACAATGCTTGTGACCAACTACATAAACTCAGAGATGGTCTTTCTATATTGACTACCTTTGGTGAGTTAATCGAGAAGGCCAATCATCTGAGTGTTAGACTTGTTGACATATATGGTTTTGAGTTTGTTTTAAGTTTCTTGAGAATTTTTGCAACGTGAAATAAGAGGGGTTGCTGTTCCTGTGACTATTGTTTGTATAGTAAGGAAAATGAGCCAATCTTGTCGAGTCTAGATTTTATATTCTGGATCATCAACTAGAGGGCAAGGATAAGTTCCATTTATGAATTTCATGAGATCATAACCAAGAAAGAGATTGGTCATCTGAGAACATCATAATGAATAATTTCAACCTTTTGACAGCTTATGTGGAATTAGTGTTGCTGTGTTGATGGAGATAACTTGGGGAGGTGAGGCCATGACCAAAGTTGAGGCAGAGAAGGACGAGTTTTCAGACATAATTGTGACATTGTTATTTTCTGTCATGATTGAGTTTGAGAGGAATGGAGACCTTAGGGGCTCTTATACTATAAAAGCTTTACACAAAATTTTGAATGTAAAGTTGTGTTTCTTTCATTGTGAACAAGAGTATTTTTAACATGTTTTTACAGTAGGAATGTATCTAAATATGTATAAAATGAAGGTACACTTAGATTTTAGAATATTGTATAATAAAGTAAAACTA
The DNA here is from genome assembly GCA_032402905.1 of Khaya senegalensis. NCBI lineage: Eukaryota > Viridiplantae > Streptophyta > Magnoliopsida > Sapindales > Meliaceae > Khaya > Khaya senegalensis. Next base: position 6,057,575 of record CP135557.1, on the reverse strand, counting down.
ACAAAGGAAGGAATGAAGAGAGATTATAGGCATAATAGTTGTAGAAAATTATGGTGTAATGTTCTTGACTAATTCAACAATTCCCCCACTTATTATTTATTCAATGACAATATAACACACGAAACTAGAAAATTTGTATAGATCATTTTTCTTAATTTCCATGGAAAGGAAGGTTAGCTCAATCCACGCTCTTAATTTCTATATGTAAATAAATTGGTTTATAGTTCGTGAGGTATTAAGCGAATCAGTGAAATGATCCTTGCCTATGTATGTATTAGGCATGGCATGACTACAACATCAACAATTCAGTATGAGATTTCTTAGTTTAGCTAGATGGGAGGTCCAAATTACATCAACATGTGGTTGTAAAAAGTATGTATGGGCCTCACATTATATAAATTTACAATCCATATTCATACATTTGTTAGATTATGTTATTAATTAGTGAAAAGTTAAATTTCTAAATAGAAGTTTACTTTAGTATATAGAAAATGAAGTGAATAATCATAATATTAAAATATAATAGTTTGTTTGTAATAAAATTATTGTATTTTATTTATTAAAATTATTTATTTGTAATAACTTTACAAGGTTAAGAGAAATCAATTTTCTCCGACCACACCATATTCAAAGTCATGGGATGAAATAAGGCATGCTCATTTCATTTTTGTTATAGCATTATTATTAAAATTATGAACTTCATTTTTTTGAATTTATCTTTACGTACGGTTGGTTTACCATAAGTTAATATCACATGTGGTGGTGTTGGAATATGGTTGAGAAATCATAATTTTTCTTTAAGCCTAAAATAATTCTCTCTTAATTGTATTTTTAGATATCAATTTATATTAATTTTGTCAAACTTAATCTGTTGACCTCATGATAAAACTTGAAGTTTGGGTGTTTTATATTGATAGAAAATTACTAGAAATTTGATAAATTTAGCTTAAAATTATTTGTATTACATGATAGTTTTATTTTATAAATATTTATAAAAACACGGAATATGCTACAGTATTATTGTTGTACGAGTAGTTCTCCTACTTTAATAATTTTTTTTTTTGTAATTATAAATATTTATATATTTTTGTATGATTTTAAAATATATATTTTAAATTATTATATTTATATTATTAACTATTTAAATTAATATAAATACAAATTAATTTTAATTTAAAATGCTGGAAGCTATTGTAAATTCAATATTTAGACCAAAGATGAGATTCGTTTTAAAAAAAAAGTAGTCTTGATTGTATGCTTACATTGCATACCAAGCAGATCCATTGATCCTGTTTTCAAATGATACAACAATAACAACTCAAAGACTAAATCTGATTAGAGTAAATCACAGCATAACTATTGAATCATCGATATCCAGAGTGAAATATCTGTCGAAATCATGTCTGAATCAATGATATTATAGTAACGCTATAAACATTTGCATCAAATCATGTCGCGGCTATCTCTAGTTTTAGGAGAGATTTACTCTCATCTACAAAGAGGTGCCCATGGAAGCGTGAAAACTGAACATCCTGACAGCAAACTAGAGGCTATTCATTCCTTAAATTCCTCGTGAACTGATCACTTATATCAATCTTTTGGTTACACATATTTGACGAACGATTTCATTAACATACGAGGCATCAAGTTTCGGTACAAGACTAACACCTGATAGTAGTATAACCCAGCTGAACCCCTCCACATACGTCCACGGAACTAAGAAACAAGACATATATAACAAAAATGACTGCATAGCGAATAATGCTAGAGTGCATAGGCTATAACTAGGAACTGGGAATTCCTTTTATTATTATATCACAAAACAAATTTTGTTAATAAATGGCAACTGGGACAGCAATGAGGGGTTTCGCCTTCTGTACTGTGATGCCAAACTTATCTTCCATGTCCATGTTCTCTGCTGTAATCCCATCTTCAAGCTTCCAATCAAAGCAGTTAATAAGTGAACCTAACATCAGATATAACATTCTGATAGCCAGAGGCAAACCAGGACATATTCGACGTCCCCCACCGAACGGTATTAACTCAAAATTCCTGCCTTTGACATCGAGATCCGAATGCAGGAACCTTTCTGGCATAAAAGAGTTTGGTTTGTCCCATGTGCTTGCATCTCTGCCTATAGCCCACGCATTAACTAAAACTTGTGCATCCTTTGGCACTGTGAAGCCGCCGATTATTTTATTTTCTGATGCTTTGCGGGGAAGTAAAAAGGGAATTGGCGGGTGCAACCTGAAGGTTTCTTTGACTATTGCTTGTAGATATGGTAAACGAGTGATGCCTGATTCCTCAACTGGGGTGCCTTTGCCGACAGTTTGTTCTATCTCCAATCGGGCTTTCAATAAAGCATCTGGATGAAGGAGTAGTTCCGTCATTGCCCATTCCAAAGTGCTTGAAGTTGTTTCAGCCCCCGCAGCAAACAAATCCTGCGAACATATCGAATTTTTAAAGAGAGGTATCAGTCCCAGAATTAATTTGAATAGACATCTCTTAATTCAGACAAGTCCTGAAATTAAGAGTTGTTAGAAGAGAACGGCCGTCGGTCAGCACTTCTAAAAAAATGGTGACTTCGAAACTAAAAAAGAACGGCGTATGAACGAAACGGAAAGCTTCTTTTCTGTAAATATTGCTAAATCATTAATGATTAAACAATCACGTAACCTGTAATTTGAAGAAGAAAAGGAAATGAAGGTACATGAAGAATAATTATTACCAGAAATAAATGTTTGATAATATTTCTATCAAGCTCTTGGCTTTCGTCTTCACTGATGTTGAGAAGAGTATCTAAGATATCTTCGGTTTCGGCGTCGGTGGAACCATGTTCTTGTCTTATCTTCATTCGTTGATCAATCATGCGATCGAAGACCTCCAACATCTTGCCAAAATGAGTTGTCGTGCGTCGCCTTATACCCTGTGGGTCAAGCTTTTTAAGCACAGGAAAATAATCGGCCAAGTTCGGCTTTCCAACCTCTACCATGATACTCCACACTAGCTCCTTGAACTCTCGGGCAGCATCAGAACTAGGACCAGCCAAATCAACAGAAAACACTGTGTTCGACAGCAAATTAAGTGTAGTATTGAAAGCTGCTTGGCCAACATCTATTGGTCTACCCGCACGGTAACTCTCTTTAACATAAGCAAGAAGTTCTTGAATTTTCTTGCGCCGAAGGTCTTGGTTGGCATCAAGTTTCTGGCTAGAGAAGATATGCGAGTTGCATATTTTTCGAAGATTTCTCCATGGTGTCGAGACAGGCAGAAAAGCCATCGACAAATCCTTGTGCTGGTGGGCTACGACTGCGTCAGGTATGGCTCGGTTACAGAAGGATATATCATGATTTTGTAGGATTTCTTTGGCCATGGTTGCAGAAGAAATGACAACTGTGGTCACCTGGCCTAATTTTAGACTCATTATGTGGCCATGAATCTGGGCAAGCTTGGATAGTGTCCTGTGAGGTTTATTACCAAGTTCCAGAAAGCTTCCGATGACCGGAAAAGGAGAAGGTCCCGGAGGAAGCTGTCTAGATCCTGCTTTGCTGCTTCTGGAAAAGGACTTCAAAGTTATAGCCAAAACCCAAGGGAGGAGAAAGCACAGTATGCAGCTGATCAAGATATCCATCTTTAGTTTTCCTCTATCACACACTCACCAAAACCAAAGTCGGTTGTCCAAGACAACTTGTACATTAACAATCTTTTAATTATTTATGGTCATGAAAACAGCAATTTTGGGTAACAAAAAGGCAATTGGTTTCTTAATTTTTCCCACACAGAGGGAAAGATAGTAGGCAATTATTACGCATATAATAGTGGATTTAATCTAAAGATATTGTTAATACATATATATACACACACACATTTACATATCCTACGGCAGTGTGGCTCTCTGGGTTTTCGAGTTTGAACACAGTTAACCCACGTGATATGTGTGACATGTTGTGGTAATCGAGGTTACTGGGCTGTAATGTCACCGACTATGCCCATGTGAATGCCTAATGTTATTGCCTCTTAAAGCTTGATTAAAAGATTGTAAATGTACAAGTTGTCTTGGACATGTCACAATAAAATTAGATATTCAGCACGTGGGCATCATTGCCAGATGACACAATACATAGATAACGGCAAATTGTGTTCAATTATATGACATTTAAAAGCAAGTATTATTTAAAAATATAATTATCTGGCACAGCAGTCAATACACATATGATGACGAATTGTGTTCATTAATATGATATTTAAAAATAAGTATTATTTAAAATATATCTATCTGGCACAATACATATATAATGACGAATTCTGTTCAATTATTTGGATTGATCATTGAATTATAAAAAATGACGATTACAGAGTGCATTGACTCAACCGAACCTGGGTCTGGGAATTCTTTTATTTTAACACAAAGCAAGACAATATTAATAAATTGCAACGGAGACAGCAAGAAGAGGTCTTGCCTTCTGTGAAGTGAGGCCACCCTTCTCTTCCATGTCGATATTCTCGGGTGTAATCCCATCTTCAAGCTTCCAATCAAAATAGTTAATCAGTGATCCTAACATTAGATATAACATTCGCATAGCCAAAGGCAAACCAGGGCATATTCGACGTCCTCCACCAAACGGTATTAACTCAAAGTTCCTGCCTTTGACATCAAGAACCGAATCCAGGAACCTTTCTGGCATAAAAGAGTTTGGTTTGTCCCATGTGCTTGCATCTCTGCCTATAGCCCATGCACTTACTAAAACTTGTGCACCCTTCGTCATTGTGAAGCTGCCTATTTTTACATCTTCTGATGCCTTACGGGGTAGAAAAAAGCGACCTACCGGGTGCAACCTTAAGGGTTCTTTGACAACTGCTTGTGGGTAAGGTAACCGATTGATGTCTGATTCGTCAACTGGGTTGCATTTGCCGATCGTTTGTTCTATATCTAATCGGGCTTTCGTTGAAGCCTCTTGGTTGCGAGTAGTTCTGTTACTGCCCAGTCCAATGTGCTTCAAGTTGTTTCAGTTCCCGCAAGAAACAAATCCTGCGAACAAATGGAATTTTTGAAAGAGATTTTGGTCAGTTCAAGAATTTTCAAGAGTGGATATATATATATATATATTAATGCTAATTAACGAGACTTAATTTTGGCAACTGCTGAAATAAAGAGTTGATAAAAGAGAATGACTCTCAGACACTAAAAAAAGTAGTGCGACACTGGGTAAGAATTGCATATCAACTCTAGGAAAGGTAGCACCTTTTCTGTAAATTTTGTTAGATCACGAGTGATTTAAACAAACACAACTTGTAATTCACAGAAGAAAGGAAAAAATATATGAAGAATAAATATTACTAGAAATAAATGTTTTATAATATTTTTATCTATCTCCTCCCTTGTCTTGTCTTCACTGATGTTGAGAAGAGTACATAAAATATTTTTGGATTCAGCTATGTTAGGATTTGTAGTAGGTTTGCTCATTCATGAATAAAAGTCTAGTATTTTTCAGAAGAAGTGAGCTTATTTGATGCTTGATTAGTGCTTGTGAAGATATTTAGAGAGTTTTAGAAATTCAGTGCTTGATCGGCACTCGAATGAATTGATGGACTGATGTTAGAAAGCCAGCACTTCATAGGCACTCAAACGGCCTCCAACACCTGACCTTTGCTTGACCTACGCTAGTGCCCATGTGAAAATATTAGTACATAATCCATGTTTTTAGGTTTTGTGACGGTTATTTTTGGTTTTTCTTGCTTCTTTGAGTAGAGATCTTTTACTCTGAGTTTCTTATAACCTTCTAAACCTATTTGTCTTGCTCTTTATGATTTGAGATTGATTACTCTTGGGGCTATAATCATCAAACTTTCTTACTCTAAAACTCAACTACAAGCTTTCAAAGTTTTGCGAAGTGTCAATAGCTAGAATTTCAGTCCTAAAATGTATCGTTCATGACTTCATAGGAGTAGAAAACATTTAGAGTTCTAAATATTGGGATTGCAAGAGTTTTTGTAAGAAAAATTACTAATTGCAAGTTTTCTCTCATTGGTGAAATTTAATGTGGTTCCTAGATGGTTTAGAAGGTTTTTATTTTGTGAAAAGTTCTAGGCAAAATAGCCTGAAACTATTTTCATGGTTGTTTCTCTTGAAAAGTTCAAAAGAATATTCATTTATGAGATTGCTAAAGATATGTGGTATATTCATGAAACCGCCTACAATGGAATTGAGACTGTTAAGACCTTTTAAACTCTAGATTTTGATGCCTAAATTTGAGAAAGTCAAGATGAAGAATGATGAAACTTTTGACGAGTTTTATGCCAAACTAAGTGACGTAGTGAACTTAAATTTTAACTTAGGAGAGAGAATCCTTAAAAGTTGTGTGGTTAGAAAATTTTTTAGGAGTCTTCCTGAGAGATTCAAATATAAGTAATTGCCATTAAGAAAGTAATGATTTAAACTTATTTAAGATAAAAGAGTTAGTTCAGTCATTTCAAACATATGAGTTTACTCTTCCTTTACCAAAAAGATTTAAGTCCATGGCACTTAAGACAAATAAGTTTAAAATTGATATAGATTTAGATGAGGAATTATCTAATGATGAGGAGCTGATCTTGTTTGTTAAAAAATTTAAAAAGTTATTTCATACTAGAAAGAATGCATATAGCAATAGCCAAATTGCTCCTCAGAAAAAAATTTTCCTTAAAGGACTAAAAAAGAAAAGAAACCATTTTAACTTATTCAATGTCATGAGTGCAAAGATTTTGGTTATATTAGAATTAAGCATCCAAATTTTCTAAACAGAAGGAAGGTTATGAATGCCTCTTTGATTAATGATGAATCAAATAAAGAAGATAGTGATGAGTTTTTGATAGATGAGTTTAATAATTTTACTACTTTTATTTCCATCCTAAATCTTATGTCTTTCATACTTACATGATATCATATTTGAAATGAGTGAGACCTGAATGATGTCTTTGATAAACTTTATAAAGAAAGTGTCAAACTCAAAAAGGTTAAACAAAGATAATCCCAAAAAAGCTCAATGGTGTTAAGTTAGAGAAAAAAGGGTCTTCTAACTAGGCTTGGAGAGCACGATGATTTAGTAAAGAGTTTGAAAGGTAGAAACTTGACCTAGCAAAATAAATCAAAGTCTTTGAAACTGAGTTAACTGATGTTAAATCATATCTCTTGAAATTTTTGTCTAGGACTAAAAGGTTAGATGAGATAATTAATGTAAGTCGTACCTCAAATAATAAAATGGGTTTAGGTTTTACCTTTATCAATCTAATTGTAGTCTTGTCTCCCAAAAGATCCATTTAGACCATGTTTGTACCTTCATAAAGTAAAGGTGCCATTGGTATAGAGCCTACTCTTCTTATTAGGTCTTAAATTGATTGTAAGAAAGTTCATCCTTGCCGTGAGTCTAAAGAAAAAACTATAATGCAAACCTTTTTTTAAAGTTTATGTGAATAAGCTAAATGGTGAGACTTATAAAGTAGGTTCATCTTTTAAATTTGTACCTATATGTTATGAGTGTGAAAAATAAGGACACATTAGACCAAATTATTTTGTACTTAAAAAGAAGATGAGAGCTTCTAAAAACTAAGCTTCTAGTGATAGTCAAAATTCTCTTACTCATTAGGTTTAGATCTAACAAACCATATTGGAATGATTAATGAAAGACTTAAGTTTCTAATTGATATACTTACTTCACAGAGTTAACCTTTTAAAAGTCAAAGGAATAAGAGTTTTATGGTTTATATGATTTTTAAAGCTAAGAATAATTTAGTCTGGTATTTAGATAATAGCTATTTTAGGCACATGTGTGATGATAGAACTTTATTCACTATATTAGAAGAGTGCACTGCAGGTACTGCAACCTTTTAGTGATGGAGGTTAAGTTTCAATTAGAAGTAAGGGTAGTGTAAAGGTTAAAGGATGTCTGTCTTAAAGAATGTATTATTTGTTGAAGAACTTAAGATAAATTTTTTGAGTATTACTCAATTTTGTAATACTAATTTAGAGGTCAAGTTTGTTAAAGACATGTACATTATTTATGATCTTAAGAGAGAGTGGGTAATGGAAGGTAAATGGACGTTTGATAATTGTTATAATATTACACCTAATACCACTTTTAGTTGTAATAGGAACAATGTGAACTTAACTGAATTGTGATATGAAAGACTAGGTCATATCAACTATAAAGATTTTTTTAAAGTGTTTAAGAAGAATTTAGTTAATGACCTACTAAAACTACCAAAACAAGAAATTATTTGTAATCCATGTCCAATGAGAAAATAAACTAAAACTAGTTATAAGATGACACATGTGATTTTGATCAATAGACCTTTGAAATTGTTGGATATGAACTTGATGAGACCAATTAAAATTGAGAGTCTAAGTGAAAAAAGATACAATATAGTTGTGTTAGATGAGTTTTCTAAGTTTTGCATGGGTAAAACTTTTGCAAGAAAAGTCATATGCTTTTGAACAAGTTAAAAACTTATTTAATAAGTTTCAGAATGAGAAAGAGTATAAAATAGCTAAAATTAGGAGTGACCAGGACAAATAGCTATAATTGAGAATGACCATAACAAAGAGTTTGATAATTTTAAATTTAAGAAGTTTTATAATGATAATGGTATTACCTATGAATTTTCTACACCTATTACTTTTTAATAAAATGGAATTGTTGAGAGAAAAAATAAATTCATTTAGGAAATGGCAAGAGTTATAATTCATAGTAAGAATTTTGTTGTACACTTTTAGCGAAAAGTGGTAAATACTTTATTTCACATAATCAATAGGATATACCTTAGATTTAAAGCTAATATGACAACTTATTACTTGTGGAAGAGTAGGAAATAAACTATTACATATTTTCAAGTATTTAATAGTAAATGTTAAATCTTGAAAGATAGAAAATATTTAAAAAAATTTAATGGTAAAAGTGATAAGAAATTTTTTTTTAGGATACTCATTAAATAGTAGAGCATATTGTGTTTTCAATAATAAGACTAAATATGTTATGAAGACGATTAATATAGTAATTGAGAATAATCCTAATGAACTAGTGAGTGTTGAATTATTAGAGACTAAGGATGAAGTATTTGAGGATGACCATGATGAAAATTCAGAAAATTCACATTATGATAATCTGTTTTTTATTTAAAAGAATCAAACTCCCTTTATTAGAGTTAAGTTAAATTACCCACAAGAAAATATGATTATTGATTTAAATAAAAGCATTAGACTTCATACTAAAGTTTTAAACCGTTTTTCTTGTGCTTGCTATTTGTCTTAAATAGAGTTTAAAAAAGTTGACGAGGTTTTAAAAGATGAGTTTTTAGTTAATACCATTCACAAATAATTAAATTAATTTGTTAGAAATAATGTGTGGTAGTTAGTGTGTAAACTTGATTATATTAATGTTATAGGTACTTAGTAGATCTTTAAAAATAAATTTGATAAAAATGGTATGATTGTTAGTAATAAGGCAGACTACTTGCGCATAAAAATACCCTAGTAGAAGAGATATATTTTGATGAAACTTTTACACTTGTTGCTAGATTTAAGTCCATTAAAAACCTATTGGCTATAATTTATAGCATGAACTTAAATTATATCAAATAGATGTCAAAAGTGTCTTTTTAAATAGTACTGTTTAAGAAGTAGTTTATATAAAACAATCCAAGAGATTTGTTGATATAAAATTTTCTAATTATATTTATAGGCTTAAGAAAACTTTGTATGGTTTAAAGCAAATATGTAGGGCATGATATAAGAGAGTGGCCATGTATCTTATAAATAATGGATTTACATATAAGGGTTGGGGAGTGATGCTGGATTGAAATTTTAATAAAATACTTAAAAATAAGTTAGTTGTTCATTGAAATATTTTCACAAACACATGGTGGGTCAAGAGTATACATATTACATATATACATAAATGATAAATTTTAAATGAGTTTTAGCTACTTATTTGATGAGGGATGATGAAAAACTTTCAATTATATGAAGTTTCTACAATTTGTATCACCAAATAGATTCAGAGAAATTTGGAGAACTTGGGAGAGTTCTAAGGTTATGGCAAACATAACTATAAATTAGTAAAATTCATGTGTACATACTTAAAAAATCAAAATCTTTTCATTTTTATCCTTACTTTTTAATTAAAAAGTGTATAAGTGGCATAGAGAAAGTGGCTATTATCACTTAATTTTTATTTTATACATTTAAGTCCTTAAACTTAAATACAAATATTTAGCTAGCTTTTAATCAAAGTGTAATTAAGTATGTATACATGGGCCAATGTGTAATTATGAAATAATTACATATTTTTATTTAGGTATTTAGATAATTAATATTATTAATTTGACCATATAATTTATAATAAATTTTATTTCAATACAAACTCAAGAAAAAAATTCTTTAAACATTTTTAAGAATTTATAAATATATATAACAATTATATATATTTATTTCGACCTAAATATTACCTTAAAAGTATTAGTATTTGTTTCTAATAATATTATCAGTTCCAAATACTTTTCATTGTATTTAATTATTGGTGTGACTATGTGCGTTCATTGTAAAATAGTTGTAAATTTATTCTAAACTTTTTAGGTTTATCGAATTATTTGATTGTTTAATGACTATGATTAATATCTAATAATGTGCCACAATTTCTAATATACAATGAAGTCATACTCATCGTTCCCCATCTTAATTGTACATACCGTATAGGTAAAGTTTTTTTGTTGTCTAATTCTAATCGATTTAGGATTCATAATATATTAAAATTTTTTACCGATAAAATTACGAACTATCGATCTATATACATTGAACTTGTCACTACAAACTCTTTCATGTGATATTTGATCACTCTAATTAGAAATTTACTTTTTGAGTTATTTATCGATGTTTATCAGGAAATTTGAATTTAGATTGAGTCAGTAAAAACTCTGATCCTATGTATATTGAGTTAACGGATTCCATTTTGACCATCGCACATTTTTAAATGTACTAATACGTGATCAAATCGGATTTATTATACAAGATGTAATTAGTGTTGTATTTATTCACCATATAAATTACATGCATCTATATCAAATTCGTCAGTGATGTTTTAGGTTAAAGGATAATATTACACACTAGTATAATTACACGATAAATCATTGATTACATGCAATACCATATAATTTATTATTGTATGATTATGTTTAAATAAATAATTTTTCAATTATTTATTCCATACTAATATCCTAATAATGTGATCATCACATTAATCGCACTAATATCATTTCATGATATTTATCGGAGACATTCAATATGCCTATTATGCAATATCGTTGCCCAATTGATATCACTTTCGTAGAAAATAATTTTAATAATATCATTTAACTATTAAATAAATTATCTGAATAATTTATAAATATACTTTATTTATATGCATGATTAAATAAATGACACAATATATATTTGTGAATAAAAATCTCTTTCTTTTATTAATATATAATGTATGTACAAGACAAATGTATCCCTGAAGTCAATAATATAAATAGCTTTTAAGACACACTCTAACAAGTGAGGGATAAATCGAACCTCGTTCATGAAGTGGATAAACAAACACATAATTGTTGCACAAATCTATGTAGAAGATATTATGTTTGGTTTATCAATTGAGTAAATGGCTCTTGATTTTGTTGCAGTTATGAAATGCGAGTATAAGATGAGTATGGTTAGAAAGTCGACATTTTTCATAAGTTTTCAGGTTAAATAATTCAAAGATTGAATATTTATATCTCAATATAAGTATGCCAAAGACTTTATTAAACGTATTCAACTTGATAGTAAAAAGTACACTAAAATCCTTATAATTACTAGTTTAAAGTTAAATAACGACTCCTTTGAAAAAGAAATTGATTAAATAGTTTGTAGGTAGAGAGTTTTCTATATTTGATTGCTAGTAGACTTAACATTGCTCTTAACATAGGTGTGTGCGCTAGATTTTAAAAATATTCAAAAGAGTTTTATTTAAGTGTTGTCAAATGTATCATACAATCTATTAATGAGATTGTTGACTGTAGTTTCTTGTATAGTAGAGATTCCTTTACTAATCTTGTTAAGTATTCTGATGTAGATTGGGTGGTAATGCTGATGATAAAAAAAATACTTTAGGTGGTTGTTCTTATGTTGGCACTAATCTCATTTCATGGACGAGTAAAAACTAAAACTCCATCTCATTGTCCATTATAGAAGTAGAATACATTGTTGCTAAGAGTTATTGCACTTAATTGCTTTAGATGAAGTAAACATTAAGTAATTATAGTGTCTTTCAAGATAAATGATTATTTATTGTAATAACATAAGTGCAATAAGCATTTTCAAGAATTCAGTTTAACGTTCGAGAACCAAACATATAAATATTGTGCATCATTACATTAGAGAACTTATTGGGATTAAAACAATAACTTTAAAGAGTGTGTCAACTTATAATCAACTAGCAAACCTATTTACTAAACCATTAAATTTTTTTAAATTTAACTTGTCTAAGAATATTATTAGTGTTCGCATTTTCACTTAAATTTTAAAATTTTTATGTTATTTCATGTATGTGTGTCTTTGCATTCATTATGTAGGCAGAATTTATTTATTGCATTTAATTACTTATTTCCTTTATTCATTTTCGTTGAGATATTCATGTTGATCATTTGTATTAAGTGCTCATTAAGTATAAGCCTTTTTTATTCATGTGTTCAAAGTAACTTGTTAAGGTTTGTTTCTTTTCCATTTATCTGTTCATTTGATTAGAATTGCTATGATACATACAGATTAATTTCTAAGTGACTACGAAAGGAATTGTATAGTTTAAGTGTAAGTATTATATTTAGAGAGTAATCATGTGATAATTTATTGATATTGATTGGTAAATTGATCTTTAACTAATGTACCTTTTATATGTTTGACTACCCTTGAGAAATTACGAGTTTCGGTGAACTATGTCTTCAAATTTGTTAAAAAATTCAATAAAATAAACAATAAACAAGGGAATAATAAGGAGAGTTGTCTTTCATTAGTTATATCCAATGCATTGCTCTTGTAATTTCATTTTAACTATATCTAGCCCATAATTTAAAATGTTAAGCTGGTTGTTCTTTGTTAAATTTTGAAACAAGTTGTTTGTGGATCATGTGTATGCTTGGTGTCTACTATAGTTCAAAAATATTACTGACTATAAATGCATTGAGTATATAATGTCTAAAAATTGCTTGAGCACCAAGCAATATTTTTGGATTAGACAGACAACTAGCGCTTAACTAATGCTTAAGAATCACTTGAATAGTGAGGCAAAAATTTTTGAGATTTTAATTTTTTTTTGTTTTTTGTTTTTATATTCATTCACCTTTTTTCTACACTTTTGTTCATTTTTCTCTCGAAACCTTACATTTTTTCTAGTTCTTGGTTCCTGTTTGTCTCTCCAATTTTACGATAATTTTCTTTAGTGAAATTTCATTTGTCATCATGTATATTTTGCCTTCTCTTGTTTTTATATCTAGAAACTTAGATTTTTGCATTAAGATATATATTTAGCATGTTTGAAGGTTATTTGTGACTTGGGACATATTGTGATGAAGTGGTGGTTGAAATTTGTGAGGATTTTAGAAGTGTTTTTCCATGATTTGCATGAAAAGGAAAAGTTTGTTCATAGTAAGATTATTTTTGTAAGGATTATTTATGTTAAGTTCATTTATGCAAATTTCATTAATTTTTGGTTATTTTTGCATAATCTATTCCTTTTGAGGACTTTGTTTCACATTAATTTCCTTTGAAGTGATTTTAGTAGTTTTTATTTTTTTTTTCTTGTTATTTTCACTGTAATTCAGTTGTAGTATCCCTTTTTGAAAACTGATTAGCTAGTGTTGGTGGATATGACTACTGTACTGTTCGATTGCCACACGTCTATGATGGTCAGAACCTTCATATGGCAAGATTTTTTGTTTGACACAATTGTCTTCCAATTTATGCCTTACCTATTACTACTCGAGTCTTTCATTGTCTTGCGTTGGTTTTCTTTATGCCTTACTTGAGTGCTTATTCATTGACCTTTCCATTTACATTTGTAATATTATTGTTTAGACTTTTCATAGGGCCAATCGATTCCTTGGACTTTCTTTTGCTTACACCATTACTAGACTACTATTAAGTATTAGTTTCATCAATTCTTTTCCTATTATTAATTTGATGCATTTATCCCATCGTATCTTTGCATGTATTCTTACTTTGAGTATATCATACTATCTTATCATAACGTTTCCTTTACTCCTACTAGTTTTTTTTCCTTCATCATTTTCTATTTCTTCTACTTCTTCTTCCCATACTTCTTCTTTTGTTTGTATGTCATTAGATTTCCAAGCCTTTATGGTGGTGTCTTTGTTTGCAGAGATCTAACCACTTAGTGCATCATTATTTTTGTTATGATAGAGTTGTATTGAGTTTTTCAATAACAAATTATAGCTTGCCAAACATCACTTGAGGTTTCTATTCAATTTGTTCAGAGTCAGACTAGTAAGATGCATGTTATGTTAGTTGAGATGCGATGTAAGAATAGTGGTGTATTAGATGTGAAAGGAATTGATGAGGAAGATGATGCTAATTTCAACATACCTGAGTCACAAGATCATTTATTTGTTCTAGGCCATATTGATTCACTGCTTTTGACTCCAATATTTGATCATTCTATAGTTTCATTTACATTTTCATCATTTTTGGCTTTAACACTAAGTCCTTCTATGATTGCATCTACATCGACTCTTTCTTTGGATTTAGATTATTAGTTCTCACCTTTGTCATTTTGTGACAAAAATGAGGACTAGGTTTTTTCTAGTTTTTTCTTTATATAGTGTAGAAATTGAGGAGGAAAGAAGTGAGATATTAATGCATTTAGATTGTCTTGATACTTTTTGATGTATATATGATTTATTTTGTGACATGACAATACACGTTCAGTGCGAAATCTAGATATGTGTTTTTTGGTGATATATATATGTTATTTGATATATGATTATTTTTTTCTTTGATATATCTAGATGTTGTTTCTTAGTGTGTTATTCTTGTGTTTATACATATTTTTTCATGTGTCACACTTGGTTTTAGAGGTTGTTTTGTGTTTTAGGTAACATGTTTTATTGCTATACTTTGAAAAATATTGTGTTTAGTATGTTCAAGTGTTATATTGTAAATAAAATTTTATTTTTATTGATTATCAAAACTTTATATGTGATACTTATTTTTAATAGATTTAGATTTTGTCACATAATGGCCAAAGGGGGACATAAGGTTTATAGTAAGTTAGCTCATTCGTGAACAAAAGTGTATTTAGTGGTTTCTAAAAGAGGTGAGTTTGTTCGATGCTTGATTGAAGCTTGAGTAAATATTTAAAAAGTTTTAAAAACTCAATGTTTGATCAACGCTTTACCCGTTCTTGAACATATTAATGGACTGAAGTTAAAAAGCCAATGCTTGACTTGTACTCGAGCAACCTTCAACATTTAAGCTTTGCCTAATTGGTGCTCAAACGACCATCTTTCAAAATCCTAGTGCTTGACCTCTGCCTAACCAATGCTTGAATGGCGAAGTTATTTAAGAAGTTCGCTCAACTTTTTTTTGACTTGTACTCTAGCATTTATATAAAAGTATAAGTACCCAAGTCATGCTCGTAAATTTTGTGATGGTTATTTTTTATTTTTCTTTTTTCTTTGAGCAAAAATCTTTTACTTTTAGTTCCTTATAGCCTTTCAAACTTGTCTTCAAAGGTGTCACAAATGTTGTCTTATTCTTTGTGATTTGTGGTTGATTACTCTTGAGAGCTATAATCACAAAACTTTCTCACTTTAAAATACAATTGTAAACCTTTAGAGTTTTGCAAGATGTTGGTGGTTAGAATTCTAATCCTAAAATGTATTGTTCATGATTTCATAGGAGTATAAAATATTTAAATTTTTGAATATTGGGATTGCTACAATTTTTGTAAGAAAAATTATTGGTTGTAAGTTTTCTTTAATTAGTGAAATTTGAGATGGTTGTTAGATAGCCTGTCAAATTTGATCCAAAATCTATTGATTTGGAGTTCAAAAATTTAAAATAGTAATAATTTTAACTATTAAGTTATTGAAATAAAAATCTATTTATTTTTTTTTCAATTTTTAATAATTTCTATATTAAAATAAACAATTTTCTTCTTAAAATAAGAAAAAAAGAAGAAATTTTACATTCGTTTTCTTATCATCATCTTCTTCCTCTTTTTTTCCTTCTTCTTTTTCCTCTTATTCTCTTTTTTTCCTTCTTCTACTCTTTTTCTCTTTCTCTCTTCTCTTTTTCTTTTCTTTCTTTCTTGTTCTCTCTTTCGGTAGATTCTAAGAGTTTCTCTAAAATTCTATATCTTTTCAACTATATTTATACTAAAGAAATGGGTCAAAATTATTTTAAAATTTTTAGGCCCAGTTTTTATTTTATTTAGGCCAGATATTATAGTTATCCACCACTTTATGTTAAGAAGAGAATGGAACTAATTCTCATATTTTGTTATACATAACTCTTCCTACATAATGGATTTTTAAGCAAAAATTTGCAAGGCTTGTTAGTAGTTTTAAGTTGAAAGATCATGCTTAAATCTTATCATCATAGGGTGTAAGTTTAATGAAGAAGATAGATGAGAGTTTACTTGTACTTATTGAGGAGAGAGATATGGAGAACTCTAAAATTGTGATTGATAAGGAACATAGATTCATAAAAATGAAGGTGATGAATGAGATTTTTTAACAATAGATGATGAAAATAAACAATAAAAATGACAAAAGTAGTAATATTCAGAGACGAACTAAAAGAATATGACTAAGATTACATAAAGAATGATTAAAATATAAAATGAGATTCATCAAAAATAACATTTTTGCCAATAAATACTTTATCTAAATAGTGCAAACATTAGTATCTCTTATATAATGGACTATAATTCAAAAGGATACATTGAGTGGAATAAAAACTAAGCTTATGAGGTATTGTAGCACTTGAAATAAGGATAATAAGCACTACCAAACATTTGAAGTTAATAATAATCAAGCAATTTTAAAATTTTCAAAAATGTGAAATATTATATAGAATTATAATAGATAATTTGTGAAGCAAATAAGTAGCTGCATGAAAAGACTTCTACCAATATTATAGTGGCATGAATGTTTAAGTAAGTAAAGTTAACTCCAAATTAGTAATGCTTTTGTGCTTTCAAATTTTGGTGATAAATGTAAGGACGATTGAAACTAGACTGAATGTCATTAGATTGCAAGTAACTAAAAAAATTTAAGAACTCTTCATTTCAGTTTGACTGAAAAGATTTAATTTAGCATTCAAATTGTTTTAAAATAAAAAAGTTTATATTCAATAAAGATAAGAAAGGCATCAAATTTTAATTTAAGGAAAAATATTTGTAAGTATATACTAAAATCATCAATAAAGCAAATATAATATTGAAATCCTATTATGGATATAGTGGCAGAAAGCCCCTAAAGGTCAACATAAATAATTTCTAAAAGTTTAGTGGTTTTAATGCTTGTATGTGAAAAATGTAACATATGATTTTCGCCTAATTGACAAACATTATAGAACCAAAGTGATGAACTTTTATTGATATCATTTAGCAGTTTATATGATCTTAGTATAAGTTGAAAAATTAAAGGTATAACAGTATTAAATTTATAGTTTTCAGTATATTACAAACATATTAATTAAAGATTTAGAGCCCCCTCCAAGCCATAATACACTAAGTAGCACATTCCTCATCTTTTTTGTCTCTAATAGCACAACAAGCATTAAAAAAATTCAACAATAATATTATTATTCAAGGTTAGTTGAGAGATACTGATTAAGTTTTGGTTATTGTTGGTATACACGACACATTATTTAGGTAAAATGTATTTTTGGATGAATTTGTTTCATGCTTAGAGTATATAAACTCTAAACTATAGTTATGTTTAATCTTTTACCATTACCAATAATTAAATTTTCAAAATCAAAGAACTCACCTTGAATGTTTAAGTTATTGAGATTATTAGTAGATGATGAGTAGTTCTATTATCTAAGTACCACCCTTAATTAGTAGTAGCTCTTTATTTTTGAGTGTTAGCAATGTATTTAATTTTGTTAGGTTAATGAAATGCTCAAAGATAACCTTGAGATTGATCTTGAGCTTGTTAAGACTCATTCTATTGATTCTATTGATATTGCTATTGTGGAATATAATCCTTGTTGAATAGGTGAAAATATCTGTTTGCAGTATGACTTAACTTGTTACAGATCTGGCAAAAAGGTTTTGAAGTTCCTTTTCCACCTAGCCAATTCTTTCCAATTTGACTAGCTCTTCCTCCTTGCATTCCTTTTCCTTTGCCAATAATAATAGTTTGATTAAAGTTGTAATTATATTCTTGTTGTCCTTTCTTTTAAACATTCCTTACTTGAGAATAATTTGCAACAAATACTCTTTATGCTATAATCATATTGCTAGAATTCAATTATTAAATTTTACACTTATAAGTCAATAAAATTGTGTAGATCTCATGTACACTTATATTATTCACTTCTTCTAGTTATAAGCACTGCAACAAAATTATATTTAACTCCTAACCCTTCAAGTATATAAAAAATGAAATCATCACTAGGTAAGAAAAATTTGCAATTATTAGATTGTTAGTAACATTTTTATTTTTAGAAAATAACCATTGCTAAACCTTCCTTCTTAGTTGATTGAAATTAAGACCTCAGT
This sequence comes from Khaya senegalensis, assembly GCA_032402905.1. NCBI lineage: Eukaryota > Viridiplantae > Streptophyta > Magnoliopsida > Sapindales > Meliaceae > Khaya > Khaya senegalensis. The sequence continues at coordinate 6,038,778 of CP135557.1, read as the reverse complement.
TGAAGAATTTTAACATTGGATTGAGATCCAAATTACTTAGCTAAATCCTTTCACACCTTACATGAAGTTTAGCAACCAATGACCAGGTTGATGATACTCTCATTCATGGATGATGGTTATCATCTAAGAAGTAATTGATCTTGGCATTTTCTTAAAGTAAATTTAGGATTTTCAACTAGAAAACTTCAATACTTCAATATCTAAATTTTGATGGATAAGTTTATTCATAAAGAATAAAATTTTCAAGACCATTACCTTTAATTGATGGCAATACTTATGATTTTCAAGTCAAGTAATTTATTCCATTAAATTTGATTAGAAATGTGAAAGAAAATGAAGTGCTTAAGATTGAAAGATTGACATTGGCCATCTAAGCTTTCATACCAAGTTGAAAATGCTAAAGAAGTGTTTTTTGTTTATGAGAAATGACATAGAAAAAAATTGAAAGAAATCTAAATTTTATTAATACTTGTATTTTTGAAAAAAACTATACAAACAATCAATGTAGAGGAACACTTTATTTGTACTACAACATGGAGAATTGTAGACTTTACTTTTGATCATATATGCAAGATAAATAAAGATAATTACATAAATGTTAAGCCAAGAAACTTGATAGTAAAGTTATATAACAACATCTTAACAAATTATTATTCCATTTCATTTTTTGTTTGCTAGCTTAGCTTTCTTGTAACTACCACACCAAAACCCCTTTAACTTGCTCTAATAGCTTTCAAATTTGCTCTAATAAATTACATTGCTATTGCACCTTATTACTCAAATAGAAAAAACATTGTGTTGATGAGCTAGGTTTGAGTTAGGGATAGTTTTGTTATAGGAGGATATGTCATGATTTTGAGTTTTTGGCCATCATTGCTAAAGAAATAATGACCATTGTCACTTGACCAAATTTTGGACTCATTATGGGGCTATGAATTTAGGCAAGCTTAACTAGTGATTTGTGAGGTTTTTAACCAAGTTTTAGGAGATCACTTTTGATTGGAAATAGAGAAGGTCTTAAACGAAGATCTCTAAATCTTGCTCTGCGTCCTATATAAAAGGACTCCAAAGCTAAAACTAAGACTCATATGAGGCAAAGTCATAACATGTAACTCAAAATATCCATCTTTCATTTACTTTATCTGAAAATCAAAACGATAATAAATTCAAGCATTCTTCACCTCCATAAATCTTTTTTAAGGTCTAATTCTAATCAATTATTTAAATACACGGTTTTGAAAACTGTAATTTTGGGTAACATTTCAAGAGTGCAATGAATTTCTTCTTTCCATGCACACTGAAAGATAATAAGTGATTGTTGAGCATATAATAATGGACTTAAGAAAGTCACTATAGGCTGGTGGGCAAATGTCATTGTGTGTCATCTTTTACTTTTTTTTTTTTTTTTATCTTCTTATTTATTTATTTATTTTTCATAAATTCAAATTGATATGCTTTAGATTTGACGAGTATAAGTGTTGCAATCAGTCGGTTTGTATTCTACATTTTATTTAAAGATGAAAATTTTCTTCTATTCTATTTTATTTTTCATTTTTAAGTAAATATTAACACGTTATATAATTAATAATAAACAGTTCATATTATATTTTAATATTTTCAGTTTATATTGTAAAATATAAAATTAACTTCTATTGTAAAATATAAAATTAATTTGTAAAATTTATTAAAATATAATTTAAATTATTCATTATTAATTATATCATATGTATATGTTTATTTAAAAGTCAAGGCTAGAAAAGGCCAAGATAGAATCATAATCCTTATACTTTATACTATAATAGTAATAATAAACTTATTATAAAAATATTTTTTTTAGTAACAATGAAATTTTTATAAAAAAAATTAACTTTTAATAATTAAATAAGATAAAAAATAATTTTAAGATTTTACGAAAGATTAAGAGTAAATAACTCATTTTATGTCCTAGAAATAATTAAAGGGCAAAAATGAATGTTAGAAAAGAAAACCGTAATAAAAATTTAATCAACATGAAAGTAAAAATTGAGTCAAATATTGTGAATTAAATGATAAATATAAAAAAATATGAAGGATATTTATGATTAATATATTAAATAACTTATTAAAATGATATTTTTCTAAATCTTAATGATCAAAAGTAAAATTAGATGAATATTTATATATTCATGTGTAATCTAATGATGTAATTGCATGTCATCTTCTACTTCTTTATTCATTTTTGTCAATTCAGATTGATATAATTTAGATTTGATGAGTAAAAATGTTACAATCATAGGGTTTGTCATCTAGGTTTTGTTTTATTCTTATTTTTTTTAAAAGGATCATGTGCTGTGGATGAAGTTTCTACTAGGAAAAAAGAAAATTCAAGCTCAACAATGACATTATCATAAGAACTAGTAGACAATATAATTTTTCTAATCTATTGTTATTTGTTTGGAAAGAATAATTTCTTAAATTTGACTTCTAATAATAAAAATAAAAGTAAAAAAGAATAATTTTACTTTCCATTAATCTTACAAGGGTAAGAAAATGAATTTTGTAAACATATTTAATATTTCATTAGGGTATTTTTAAATACCTATTCTAAGTTTAAGAAAATCACACATAAATATAAATTTTTATAAAACTAAAATAAAGTACCCATTAATGAAAGCATCACTATATTTAATTGTTATTTGACTAACTAAAATAATAAAATGACTAAAATTATCTTATGTGTTTAATTTTAGCTATTAGTAATATTTTTTACTGATTTTTCTTAAAATTTAAAAAACTAATAAAGAATATTGCTAAAAATTATTTTTTTATATTTTAACATCTAATTTAATTTAATTTAATTAATATACATAAATTAGGTCATGCTAAGTTTAATAGAACAATATTATTTATTTTTTACTTATGTAGAACAATAACTATTTAATTTAATAAACACATATAAACTATATAATATTATAAATTATTTACTTGTATAAAATTATTTTAACTATTATGAAATATTTCTATAGTCATTGAAATTATTGAATAAAAAATTCTTATTTTAGACAGATTAAAATTGAAGATTTTGTATTTACAAGTATTTTCAAATTGTTTAAGATCAAACAAAAGAACAAGAATTATAGCATTAGACAAATAAGATATTAATGATGTTAAAGGCATAAAAAATATTATCGAAATTGACCTTGTGAAATAAGTAGAATAACATATTAATAACAAGTCATTTCATAATATACACTTGTATTTTATAGTAACATATTAGCCCTTATTCTCCAATTAGTAATTTAAGTATTTAGCAATTTAATTATTAAGTGGTGCCTGGACTAGTAAGTAGAGTGTATAAGTAATATCAAGCAACATGAATTGAAGCAATTTAAGCAATTTAGTAACATATAAACAATAGGAATTGAAATAATTTATGGTATTGTTTTGTAATATCTTCAAATTCCTATACTCTTAAAATCATGTCATGGAGTTATATTGCAGTATTTTCGAGAGTTTTAATAAGAGAGAGAGGTGGTCTGTATTTGAAATAGTATACTGTGTGAGCAAAACATATAGTATTTCATTACCTGTATCAAAAATCTAACGACTAAAGTAGAAAGATGTAATTTCTCATCGTACGTGCACGACTATATAAGCAGGACGGGGTCGGAAAATCCGACAATCCAACTTCACATTTTCCCTCCCTTTCTTCCCCACGTCTCTCTCTCCTGTAAATAGTAACTTTCATCACCAGAACTCAGATCACTTCACTGCCGGCGAGTAGAGGACCGCCGTTCTGTCGTGAGTGTAGCGTCGCAAACCCCGCCACCATCGCTGTCGCCACATGCCCTCATGCGCTGCCTGAAGTCTCGCTGACGTGAACTTTGATCACTGATTCACAACGGTGCACGGTGAGTTGACTGTCACCGCCGGCGCGCTTGGCACTGTCTCGCCGCCTTCTTCACGATGGTGTGCCCAGATCCGGCATTCGACCATCAAATTTTGGTGAGGATGGCTGATCGGCGGGTCGTCTTTTCGGTAAGATTTCTGGCGATTGGTGCAGCTTCGGTGGAATCTAAATCGATTAGTGTGCTCTCCAACACTCGTACTTCGACATGGTATGTATACATCTTAATTTGGATTGTGTTTCGATAATGATTCAAGAGTCCAAAGTAGGTACCTTGAAATTTAAAAATTTAGGATGTTTGGTGATTTTAAATGCTTAAATCTGTGTTTTGTAGCATATGGACACTATGGATAGTATCCTGACGTCGCAAGGATCGCGATAGTATATTCCGTTCGTAAACAAAAGCTGAAATTTCGTGGGTTAAATAGTGCCTATAAATAGTTCTAATAAATAGTAACTGTCACGTTTTTTGAGGAGATATCCGTAGCGTACCAAGGAGTATTTCAGACGTGTATATCCTTTCTGAGATAGTTTTTCCTCATCTGCGTAGCACCGAGTGCCCGGAAGTAAGATAATATGATATTTAAATTATGAAAAAAATAAATTTTTATATTTATAATGGTTATAATTGTATGAATGTATATCATAACAATGGTTTAAATTGTAGAAAAGTCACATTGATGGGGAATGGACATGATTGTGCAATTAGAAGTGTTAGTATATGTGTTTTAAAATATATATATATATATAGTTATAAGCATAATACCATCACCGTCGACCTGCAGTACTATATTAGGTATTCTAAAATACCTATACAGCATTGTATGTCCCATGTTTGTATATATATATTTATATGGTAGGTATGCTTGTTTATACATATGTAAGTATGCCCGTGTGATAGAATGATTGAGCAGATAATGCACTTGATGTTTTACAATGTTGTCTAGATGGATATGTGTGTATATGTTAGTGCGTTATAATTATTGTGCCGTAATAAGGTAATGAGTATAGTTTGACTTGTGATAACATATTGAGATTGCGTGTAATGACGCAATATATGATAACCAATTAATATATATTTCTGTGGATTTGTATTAATAAGTGATATAGTGTATCCATGTACTTGGATTAAAATATATTTCTGTGTCTTATCTTGATAGTGTTATGGTGTATTTATATGTCGGAGTAGAATAGATTTTCATGACTTAGTACTGCTAGCCTTACGATAAATCTATGCGTATGAAGTCTTTTTAAAAGATAAGGAATTATATTGCATATTATGAAATTATTAACGTGCCTTTTGATTAATGTAGGCAAAATGATTATTTTGTCATGATTAAGTCGACTAGGAATAAATATGTGTGGATAACTGGTATAATTGGGATAATTATGGATTGGTAGTTTTTCCATTATACTAGTAGAACTGCTCAGAACGGAGCAGTATCATTATAATAAGACTGTGGTACCTTTCGGGGTATGTTGAATCCACAACAGTTCCGAATTGATAATAAGACTGTGGTGCCCTTCGGGGTATGTTGAACTTACAGCAATTAAGAAATGATAATAAAAACTATGGTGCCCGAAGGGTATGTTGAACTCATGGTAAGAAGCGGCTGTTCTCCATGGCGTCCTTGGGCGAATGGCCATTATATATATATATTGAAGTGTACGGTGGATATCATGACCACGATCTATAATTTACTTAATTATGACCAATCTATAAGGAAATGAATTCGTGTGCCTACTAGATTCAAACTACATGGTAGAATACTTCTATCTGCTAAGAGTTGCTTGTATTTGTGTGAATAGTGATAAGGTAGTAACACGCTGTATTTTATTTGGTATTGGGACTGTCCTGATTTTCTTATGCAGGTAGGGTAACTTATATGTAGAGGCGAACCCTTGCTGAATTTCTATAAGAAGTACTATTCATACAGCCATTTGTGACCTTCCTTTTGTATTCTGGTTTTCATATGTAGAGGAGGGTCTAGGATTACCCTTATTTGTTGTCACAATCGGGTGTTGTTATGATTGTGAATTGCAGAAATGGTTGAAGTCCAACTACACCTTGACAAGTTTTAATTCTTTAAGAGAGAATTTAACCTTGTAGAAAAAGAAAGTTAGCATCAGTTTGAAAAAGGGGAATTAGAATTTGAATAAGATAATGGGTTAGGCAATATATAGACTGCCTCACTTCAAGTATATAAAATCTTGTCTAACCCACTGGTATGCTTGTGAAACGAAAAGAATATGTGTGAGTCTAGAATAGATTATAGATCATGTGAGATACTTGAGGATATCATTGAAAAGGCATACTGGGTGTATTGTAGGTCATTCGATATATTAGTCTACACGTTTATACGTGTGGTTGAGAATACGGTAAGGATATGATGGTATAAAAACTATGTTATGAGTTTACGTTTGTTATTATCAGTATACCTTAACAGATGACTAGGATTAGATTGATATGTGTCCCTATAGTGGTATAGTTATGATTTATGTCCGTGAAAAAATCCCTAGTATGGGATAAGGAATGATGGACATGTATTTGTGATTATGATATAACTGTCAGGTTGTCTTGATATAGTAAGAATAAAGAGACAATGTGGATGTGGGATAAAATAGAATGCTAATGAATTAATATTGAGATAATTGGGATATGAGGATTAGACATGTATGTTCCCTCACACTTAATTGAGTTTGTAAGCCAACTTATAATTGAGATATGATAGTGAGACTGTGGCACTCTGAGGGATAGGTTGAATCCACAGTTGTCCTCTAAATGGCATTGCAGGCTAAAATAACAACTATGGTTCAGGATGTTATTGCTAAGTATGAACGATCACCTGTAAATGCTAAGAATTACTAACACTAACTTTCCGAGAGTGAAAAGGATATAGAGAAAATGTGTTATCGTTCTTACTAATATTATCGCTTCTGTATACATAGATGTTTGAGTTATTTCTGTCTTATAAGGATATTGATTGTGTGTCTAGGACAGTATGGTTGAAATGGTGTGGTCATACTGGTTTTCGATCAGCTCCTCCTTATGTGGCTGAGATATTTAGTTGATATCTATACGTATATCAATGTATTGATTTATATGGTCCTGTAGGTATTTGTGATAAGCATAGAAAAAGGAATTAAATGAGTACAAGTGGGGAAGCTATTCATTTAAAATGCATATTGTTTGAGACTGCATAATCTGTGGTGTGGTATGTTATGAGGGGTATTACTTTGATTGAAATTGTTTATACAGAATTCATAACTGGAATAACGCTTAGAGTTATAAATGATATGACATGATATCTTGTGTACATCATTGAGCATATGCTTGTCTGTACATGTACATTGATATATTGACATGCATTTTACTAAGTGTGTGGGATTGTATGAAATGGCCAAAATAATTAGAGATTCAAGTAACACACTCTTTCCTTTATTTAAGTATTATATTATCTTACTGAGTAATATAGTGTGCTCACCCATTTGTGAGATTATTATTTTTCAGGTAATTACGATATAGCAACAGCTGTTTCAGAAAGTGCAGTTGAGGCAAAGATTTTCTGATGGGGCATAATATCTCTAAGTTTTGGCCTATTGTTATATAATTTCCTTTCTGCGCAATCTGAAGTAGTATTTCTATTAAACTGCATAATAATTCTTTAGAGAAAAAAAAAATATACTATTTTAGTTGTTACTATTTATGTGGTTACTTTCCATAAATTTTTTGGATAAATGAAAACTTCACTTCACTATAAGAAAGCGTTGATTTTTACCTTTTCGATAATTTCAATGTACTATATACCACATGAATAGAAATGAAAGGAATGGGGTGTTACATGTCTTATTAAATTTAGTACCTAATTTGTATATATTTATTAAATTAATTAAATAAAAAATATAAAAAATAACTTTCAGTAATACTTTTTATTAATTTTTAAACTTCAAAAGATATATGTGAAAAATAATATTAATATCTATGATTATATATATAAGGTTATTTTAATTATTTTATTATTTTAATTAGTCAATTAACTGTTAAACATAATAGTATTACTGTTAAAAGATACTTTCTGTTAATTTTATAAAAAATTGTATTTATGTTTAATTTTGTTAAACTTCAGAAGAAATATTCAAAAATATTTATATTTTATTATATATTACGTTAAGTAAAATTTGGCCAAAATTTTCAAGTAGAAGTGAAAATTGTCAAAGTGGTAAGTAAATGGATCACATCGTTTGAAATTTGGTCAAATATTTTGAAAGCCAGTGCAAATGAACTTAATGCTTTGTGACTAACTAAAATATGTAAAATACTAAAACAATCTACATTTTACATTTTGCATTCACTTCAAAACATATTGTGTTCATGCTGCATCAAATAACATATAACAAAATTTTATATTGACAAGAACATGACCTATCTGCTATTCATATCAAAAATATTAAATATGAACACAATTTATTTAATAAACAAGTAACACGATACAATAAGCCAATTTGTTTATTAATGTAGCACAATCATGTTACTGACATAATAAGAATCGCCATTCAATTATTAATTGACTAATGATGCTATAAACAAGAGATTACCTACCACTCATTTATTAATCGAGTAATTGTGTTATTGACACAATATGACCCGCTAACCCATTTACATGACATAACCAATTTAACCAGATTAAGCTAATAAATTTATTTATTCAGTTATCTCTTTTACTCTGTTAATACAAATATCACCTATTTAGCATATTTATTCGATTTGCACAAATATTTTTCATTAAATCTATTTAATCAATTCCAGTATTCATGAAAATAATCAATATCATAAAAATTATCTAAGTAAATAAATAAAATAATTTATTTTTAAATCTAGTTTAATTTGTCTTCATATAAGACATTGACAATGTAAAAAATGTCCAATTGCATGCAAAATAATTTAAAAATAATAAGTACGTTTAAAGTGTAATTTTAAATAAATTAAAAATATTAATAATTAATCAAGCCTATCAAGTGTTAGTTAAAATAACATTTCTTGCAAGTGCGTTATGAGTAAATAAATTGATTATAGTTTTGAAGAGTTCCTCCAATTTGACCCTTGCATATGTTAATCAATTGAAAAAAAATACAAATATTAAAAATGTAAGAAAAATACAAAAATTTATTCACATAAATTTGAATGCCAAAATGATCATTCCATCATTCATCTATTAAACTTTTCCAATCAAAAGTGATTTTTCCATCCAACTTCTTGAATTTTTCATACAAAAATGAGAGAATGATCATTTAACCTTTTTTGATAAATTAACATATTTGGTTTTTCTATCAATTTAACCTTCCATCATTTAGCTTTTCCCATGCATAAATGATCAATCATTGATCATTAAGAAAAAAAGTATGTTTAGACCTTACTACACCTAGAAAGGGTGGTGGAGTAAAATGTGTTATTATACAAAAAATTAAATTTATAACTAGTAAATTAAAATATATTAAAATTTACTATGTTTAGATTAATCAATTTCAATAAATTTCAAGTCATTTAACTATTAACTTAGCACAAACAAATCCAGCATAATGCAATAAAGAGCAATGAAATAATTAAAACACAATGATAAGTTATTGAAGAAAAATTTATGAAAAACTTTTCACAGGATTAAAATCCTTTAGAGTGATATAGGAGTCACCTCAAAATTTCTTTAAATAGAGAAAAACTTACAACTAGTGATTTCGATTATAAGAATTTTTAAATCAATCATAAACTGACCCACTTTAGTTATCCTGGTTGTTCAAAACTTTAAAACTTCTTTGCCTATGAAATTCATGAATGACCTATTTTATTATTCGAAACTCCAGCCATCAACACCACTCAAATCTCTAAAAGTTTTATAGTTAAATTTATAAAGAGAGAGTTAAAAAATCTCTTAATAAAAAAAACACCAATGTAAATTTTACTCACAAGAATGTAATTTTTATTTTTTTATTATGAAGAATTATGGGAAATACTTTCAAAAAAATTTAATATAAAACTCATATAAAAATCTTAAGAACTATTTAGGTATATGACATTGCATTCATAACATATTAATAATATATTATGCATATAAAAGTATTAAATTAAGCATGTATTTATTTGGACAATACTAAATTAAGACACATATTATTTTGTCTATTTTTATATGTTATTTATTTAATTTCTTAATTTTATTTTTTATATAAAGTTAGAAATCATTAAAACCTTAAAAATGGTATAATTAAAAATTTCATTAACTAGAAATGTTATTTTAGGATTTTTTTATTAAATTAATGATAAATTAATAATTTTATAATTTATTAAATTAGAAAACAAAATGAATTTCTACAATTAAACCCAATTGATATGATTGGGTAGAATAAAGCGAAATTAAGATTTTTGACTATAAAAACCCACTTGGCTGAATTTTTCCCTCATTTCACTCTTTCTCCAAGTTTCTCTAGACTTCCACCAAATTCTCTCAATTTCGTCACTTATTTCTCTCGTCTCTCTCCATTGATAAACCATTAAAATGCTTTAGAAAAATTGTACAAAAATCCTATAGCCATAAAATCTAAGAAAACTCCTAATTTTCAATTAGTTCTATAAGAGAGAAAATTTAAGAAAAATTCAAGGAAGAAAATTTTAAGCCAAGAGAGCTTGTGATGGGTTTCTTGATCATTATTCATACTTAGAATCATATTAGGAGCTAAATGAAAACATGTTATAATTTTTGATTTTAGAAACCTTAAGAAATTAAAATTTTATTTATTTATTTATTTATTTATTTTTGTGTATATGTTTTTAGTTTGGATATATGATGAATTTGATGCTTAAGTGAATATCTATTAAATAGTAATTTATGTTAAAGGTGTGTATATGAATGTATCATAATGTTTAAATGGGTGTGAATTTATGTTTGGCTGTAAGAAGAAATAATTTTAATGATATGTATAGATATGTAACATGTATGGTTTGAACTTGGGTAAATTATTTCATGATCTCTAAGTCATAGTGAATAATTTTAATTCATGAGAATAAAATTAAATGAATGTTCTAAGTGTAGAAAAAAGTGTGATATGAATTGATGTTAAGTTATATAAATTTTAAATTTTAAAAATTTATAACTACATGTGACCAAAAATGAAATTAGTAATTATTTTGATACTAAGAATTAGTGTAAAAATTTCTCTGTCTTTGATTAATAATAACATGCTTATTTGGTCATTATTGAGTGTTTAAAATGTTGATATATCAATAAAAATTTGTTGAGAAGTGTAATAATATTAAGTATATTGTAAATTTGTTATAACATATTTTGGTGCGACGAATAAATTTATGGATTAATGCTAATGCTTTGATAGGTGTTGATTAGAAACATATGTATCACATGCATTAGAATAGAGTTATATTTTCATATTTTCGGTATATTAATACCATATGTATATATATCTTATCTAATCGTTGATACTGTAAAAGAAGGCTTTACTTAAAAAGGGAATTAATTTTTGGAAATAATTATCCTCTAGTGAACTATGAGTAGATGGATGGGTTTTTCATATTTCATAATAAATAAATTTAAATGTCTTGTGGATATAAATTTATTTTCAATATTTTTTGATAAAATAAATTTAAATGTTTGAATATTTTATAAAATTAAATTTATGAATATCTGATAAATATGAATTTAAAAATATCAGAATAAGAGTACATTTAACAAAAAATTATGATTTGAAAATTATATACGTTACTTATGGATGAATGATTCATAAAAGTATAAATTTTATATTGATATTTGATGAGTATGAATTAAAAAATTATTAAAATAATTTTGTGATATGATATCTAGTATAAGTGTTCAATGTGAGTGCGTTTGTGCAAGATTTATACTTGTATTTATATATATGCATTTCTGTCCTTAATGGAGAAAAGGATAAGGGAAAGATTATCCATTTTTACCATTATCACTTGATATAAGGTAAAAGAGAGGTTATTACTGGATAAAGTTGGTATTTGATATCTCACATTTATTTAGGCCAACAATAATGAGTGGATTTAAGAAAAATTTATATAACGATGTGAAATAACTCGTTAACGAGTCTCATGATGCCAACCAGATGCATATTGAAAGATGTCTTGAGGGATAGTTTCCTAGTAAGCCTAATTATTTTATTAGATCATTCAATTTTTTTTTTAAATATATATATCTATAACTTGTTTAAATAAAAATAAATGATTGAAATTTTGTGAATTGTATATTCTTATTCTTATTCTTATATTATAATTTTAGTTCACTATTATCCATTTATTTACTAAGTTATTGCTCACTCTTTTTTTTAAAAAAACATTTTAAAAATAGATACTTTTTGAGGAAGTCGTGGTTTACACCCTAGGTATTTAGCTTTATAGTGGGTATTTCGTCGAAAAATTATTTAGGTATACAATACTCTCTGTGATTATATATAGAAATATTTTAGTAGAAATCTAAAATTTTTATAATGTTACTTATTTGTTAAAATATTTTGTTGTGTGTGTGTAAACCTTACATATTATGTGGTTTTATGTATATGAGATACTTCTAATTTTGCACATTTGTATGAGTAGCGGAAGATAATTTTCGCGAGTGTGTGGTAGTTGTTATGTGCTCGGATCTACGGATCAAGATGTGACACTCAAAGATAGATATCTCTACTTAGAAAGTTCAAAAATTCACAAAAATGTTATAACTTAAATTAAAAACATCACAAGCTTTTGAGAATTCTCAACATTTCCTAAATGAGCTTTGTGTCACAAGACGTTAAATTTTGCTGAACTCATGCGACGTTAGTTAGTATCAAACTTTTGCTACTAAACTAAGCAGACCTTAATTATTGTGCGAAAGATTATCTTAAACAAGTTAAAATGTTTAAGAGACTAGAGAAAGTAAGAAATTTAAAGAATTGCAAGATAAACTTAAAGAAAAATATTTGAATTAAATGAAAAAAATTATAAGTGGATGGTTTACAATTCTTTAGAGAATTAAATAAAATTTAGAGAATTGCAAGATAAATTTTATAATTTTTTAGAACTACTTGTGTTTACAACTTCGATGGATGGTTTAACCAAACAAAGTGAGCCTATTTATAGTAAGGGATGGGTGGAATGAATGGTTAAAATTTACTTTATAAAGGCCATTTTGAATAGTAAAGATCTATTCTACAATTTTCATGCAAATGGGAGAAAAAATTCGAACTCAAATGTTTAAAAAATCCTTCCAATTGTTCCCTTCAATTACTAGATATTTTTATACTTTGAGCCTTTTAAAAGTTGAGCCAAGTTTAGGCAAATTTAGGCCTTTATTTGGGCTTACATTTAGGTTATTTCATGCCATCTTTCTGCCTTTATCTTGACGTCCAGCCCGTATTTTATGACATCCTCCTTCACTAAAGTCTTTGAAGCCATCGTCAAGTTTTTGTTGACCTAAGATGGACCTGCATCGTTTAGAAGTTAGAAGCATAGAGATGAAGTCCAAACGGATGCACTCTTTTGGATGCTTGAGAATTGGAAGAGGTTTGAGGAAACTTGTTAAATGTTTATGCTCGACATACGCCTTTATATCATCCTTCATTCACGGCGAATAATAGAAATCTCTAAACAAGGCTATAGTGTGATGAGTTCTTAAATGTCTCACTTATTTAGAATCATGACACTTTTTCATCAATTCTCTTTGTAAGTTCCCCTACTTCAAAATGTATAGGTAATTACCGAATGTCATCGCGCTCTTAGAATTACTTTGTCTTGTCTTCCTTGATAAACTCTATCAGACTCTTAGCAAATTGGTTGTTAATTAAGCTTTCTTTAACGCGCTCTATGATGTTATACATGTGCCGGCTGATGTTGGCAAACTTCGCTTTACGACTCAAGGTGTCAGCCATGGCATTTACTAAATCAGGCTTGTATTCCATGACATAGTTGAATTCTATTAAGAAGTCTTACCAATGTGCTTGCTTAAGGCTGAGTTTCTTTTGATTTTGAAAGTAATTCGTTGCCACATTATCAGTTTTGATGACGAACCGGCTTTCAAGTAAGTAGTGTTGCCATACCCATAAGCAGTAATAGGGTGTCTGTCCTGCATAAGCATACCCTCAATAACGAAGTCCAAAGTATTAGTGCGTACCTCGAACTACTTAGAGTAGTCGGGTAATGAGAAAACCGACTCCTCCATCACAACTTACTTAAGATCTTTGAAGGTTTCTTGATATGCTGGCCACCACTCCTATGTCTCTTTTTTTTTTTAAAGTAAATTTATCAAGGGTGTTGTTCAAGCAGAATACTTTTAAATGAAATGTTGATAGTAGTTGACTAAGTTAAAGAATGATCTTAACTCTATCATAGTAGTAGGGGGTTGTCATTCTTTGATAAAGCATACTTCAGTCGTATCCATATGTATCTACCCACCCATTATCTTGTGGCCCAAGAGTATTACCTTTTGCTGAACGAATGAACATTACCAGTTGCTAGTAAGTGTGCATTGCCTTGGAAGACGAGCCGAAGATAACATGTGTGATTAGGTATGGATCATATGAGTTCCTAGTCATGTCATTCTGTCTCATAAATGCACTTACAACATTTTGCATCATGATAAATAAGATCTTCCACCCGTTCCTCAACAAGTTCATGGTGGTATATTTAGACGATATTGTGGTTTACAGCGAGAACCTCAATGAACACATGAAACACCTACTAGCAACTGGTCCTTAGATCAAGGTTGAAAAACCATCTAGCATTCCTAAGGCAATTAAATAGGTCATCCACATGGGGCATTGAGTAGGGTTTCTTAATCGTGGCCTTATTTAGTCCGATAAATGAATAGCGCAAACTTCCATCATGTTTACATTGGAATAGTATTGGTACACCAAATGGTGCTTTTGAAGGTCTTATAAATCTGGCCTCAAGCAACTCCTTAAGTTACTTTTAAAGTTCCTCGAACTCAAGTAACGCCATAGAGTATAGTTCTATAACCAAAGGTTTAACGCTAGGGTCGAGCTAAATTTTGTGGTCTACCTTATGTCTTAATTGAAATTTCTTTGACAACTTTGAAAGTATCACGTCATTGAAATTTTAGAGAATGCCTTGGTTTTCATTCAGGATGTTGAAAGTGGTTGGGAAAATATCATCTTTCTTTAGTATGATGAGGTAGGTGTCATTTCCTTTCTTAACTTCCTTGTTAACTTATAGTGTGGATAACACCTTAACACTAACATATCCCCATTCAATTGGCACTTTGTGAAACTTTATCGTGCCACTAAATTCTATGCCCTCATCATCTATAAAAGTGAAGGACAACATAAGGTCGATGAACTTGCCACCCAATATTATGTTGAAGTTGCTTATCAGCATGATAGTTAAGTTGACCATATTGCGCCATGACCCAATCTACATTGGCACATTTTGAGCATCTTTGTGAATTGGCCAAAAAAATTGGTCGACAACTTCCACCAATCTCAACTCCTTAACATGCACTAAGCCCAACTGCTACATAAAACTTTTGGCAATCAAACATTGATTAGCATCACAATTGATGAATACCTTAAAGTTTACCCTGTTAATACTAGCATCAACATATTTGAGCGTCTTACCGGGATTAAGTTTCTTTGCTATTTGGCCTTGAACGCCACTTTCTTAGACGTCTCCTTAGTGTTGATAAAATTGAGGATATGCATCGAACCTTGGCATGCATCTTCTATGTCTTCTCATAAGTGCTTATAATGGCGTTAAGTTTGAAGCACTACGAACATTCTTTGGTGTGGTGTGCTCCTCAACAAAAGAAACAATTTTACTTTTATTTCTCTTGTGCTCCTTGCCCTTTATTGCATCTCTCATCTCTCAGTAGACGGCTTGGTTGCAGATTCACTTTGTGAGGTCGGTCTCTTCCACTTTTGTTATGGCTATCTTGGTTAGAGTTCAGAGTCGTCTTCTTGCCCTTATTGTCCTTAGACGGCTCGCGGTGATACTCGATTACCATTTTGGCTACTACTATCGCTGAAGTAAAGTCTTGAACATTTTGTCATTTTAATTCTTGTTTTGCTTATGATTGAAGTCTGTTTAAGAAGAATAGTAATCAATTTTTTTCAGGCATATCGGGTATCTCTAGTATTAGAAAGTTGTATTCCCTAACTTAGTCTTTGATTAAATCCTGTCATTTTAGCCTGCGAAGGTTCTTCATCGCCACCTCCTCTGCATTCTTAGGATAGAATTACCTCTTAACATCTTTCTTGAATGCGTTTCAGGTGTTAATGATGCATAATCCCTTTTCTATTTTGGTATAGCGGCATCTCTATTATAGTGCCACATCATGCTCGAAAAAAAGGTGCATGCTCACCATATTTAGGTAGCGTTCCATCATCTAAAGGAAATTTTCTATTTTCTTGGCATCGCACTTTCCTTTATACTTTAACGGGTCAAAAACTCGAACTCTTGACATACCACTTGTAATAGCCCCCGATGTTATTCTAATCTTGCATATAGCGAGATTTTATTTCGTGACATCTAACCTCGCTTTGGTGGCACTTATTTACGTTGTTATGCTCTGTTTGAACTCTTTCATGGCTTGATCTATAGATACAACGAAAGAGTTAAAGGCGTTATGGAACTTACCTTCTATATTAATATTACTGGCTTCCTACTTATGCTCGATTTGAGAGTATCAAGGTAATTTAACACATCGCCCATTGCTAGCTCAAGTTTGGCTAACCTTGCCTTGATAGAGCATAATGCGTCCTTAGACAATGAGCGATTCTTGGACAGGTTCTTCTTTTTATCACGACCTTTTTCATAGTTGCACTCTTTTTTGTAGCACTTCGGTGACGTTGTTTGGCTCTACCTCCTTACTTGACATGATAAGAATTATGCTTGATGTAACTCCAAATTATCCCTACAAACTTTACTCTAATACCATGTGTCACAGGACGTTAAGTTTTGTTAAACCCATGCAATGCTTAACTAGTATCAAACTCGCTACTAAACTAAGTAAGCCTTAATCGTTATGTGAAAGATCACTTTAGGTAAGTTAAGATATTTAAGAGCTTAGAAAAAGTAAGAGATTTAAAGAATTGTGAGAAAAACTTGAAAAATAATATTTGAATTGAATGAAAGAATTACAATATTACAAAGTTTTATAACTCTTTAGGGTTAGTTGTGTTTGCAACTTTGGTGTATGGTTTGGCCAAAAAAAGTAATGTCTATTTATAATTAAGGATGGGTGGAATGAATAGCTAAGACTTGCTTTACAAAAATCACTTTGGATGGTCAAGATCTATTCTATAATTTTCGTACAAATGGAAAGAAAAATTTAAACTTAAATGTTTGAAAAATCCATCCAATTATTCCTTCCAATTACTAGATATTTTTGTACTTTAAACCTTTTAAAAGCTGGGTTAAGTTTAAACAAATTTAAGCTTTCTTTTAGGCTTGCATTTGTGTTATTTCATACTATTTTTCTACTTTTGTCTTGATGTCCAGCCTATATTTTGTGACGTTTGGTTCAAGCGTCAAACTCACATAAAGTTGACACCAAATTTCTGGCCTTTTGTTCACTCGAGCAAATATTAAACTTGAAGTTGGTGCTAATTTTCTAATTGGTTCTACTTAGTGCACTTATTTAGTTTGATGGCACCAGTTTCAAAAATGTTCACTTTGTTGGCTCAAGTGCATATTAGATTTGGAACTAGCACCAAGTCTTTGTCTTGTTATCTTTACATCCATAAATTGTGTTTTCTTTGTACCTCTATAAACACAATTAAAATTCATTGCTTTGATCATGGAATAAATTAATAATCTAGTTTTTAACATATTTTCCTTTGACTATTGCATGACAAAATCTTAAACTAAAAGTTAAGACAATATTCAAAACAAAATTTAAATTTTTTTATCAATTACCAAAAAACAAAACCTTGATTACAAGAGATTTAAAAACACAAACTAATAAAATCCTATTCAACTCTTCTCAAGAGTCTTCTTTGACATTCAAAAAAAATATGTTTCCTACAGCAAAACTACCTCACAATACCAAGTGAAACATGTGGGTAACAACAAAAGAATAATACAGAAACAATAATAAATCAATATCAAAGAATTAAGGGGCATGTAATGAAATGAGAAATGTGTGAAAATTGAATTTTTATTTTTATTTTATTATTATGTGTAAAATGCAATAGTTTTTTTTCTTGTTCTGTATAAAATGCATTAGTGTGATAGATACATATATTTTCATTATGTGTAAATTGCATGGGATTCTTATTTTTATTTTTTGTAAAATGCATTAGTGTTATATGTTTTTTTTGTTGTTTTGTCTATGTAAAATGCATTGGTTTTTCAAATTTGTTTTTTAAATTATAAAATTTGTTGTGTGATATATTAGTTTTTTTAATTATGTGTAAAATAATACTACTTTCTAAATCATATTTTTTATTAATAAATTTCACTGTCTTTCTCCAATTGATGTTACAACTTTTCACATCTTTTTTTTTTTATTATTGATAAAGTTTTAAATCAAGAACATGATAAATTTTGCATTGAGTCTTATAAGGGATCTCTAGTCTTCAAATATAACGACATATTAAAATGATAAATTTATTGTTTATCAAGTAGCAACAGAAACGAAAGTGTTATTTCTCTAAAGTTATTGATTAAGTGTTATCAATTTATATTAGAGGGCAGAAGGGGTCATTAACCCAAATAGTGGTAGGCATTTTACTCTATTTGCATATGTGGAACTGGCCCAATCTGACCCGGACCTAGTCGGTGCATATTCGTACAACCAAAACAGGGCTTGTCGATCCGACTGGGTCGGACGATCCACAATGGTTTTATTGGCTCGGATGTCGTGGGGATTATGATTTAATTTTTCAGGCGAAAATGAACATGACACATCGTCATCTCCTTCAAGTTTCCGATTCCATGTCTCGGATCTTACGCGCAATCCCCAAACGACTAACAGTTTCGCCTTCTTTCATTCAGCTTCACATCACTAACGTAAACAGAACAGCAACTAGACCACTCTGTTCCAAAATGTCCTTCGACGCCGGGTCATCGTCATCGTCTTTGACGCATTCCATCACCATCACGAGTCAACTCAACCAACCAGTTCATGTCGTTGCTGCCCCTGGTCTCTCAGAGACTGAGTTCAGGCGAGTTACTTAATTCGCATACAGATTCGTAAATAGATTATTATTTTTTTAATTTTTTAAGCGGTGTTGCAGGTGTGCTATAGAATCCACTTTGTTCAAGCAATGGTTAAAGAACTTGCAAAGTGAAACTGGGATTTTAACCACCGGTGATATGCTCTTAAAACAAGTTCTTATTCAGGTTGCTCTTTTTCTTTTTCTTTTCCTTATCAATATAAATGTGTTTTGTACCACGGTTTGTTAAAGTTTGATTCTTTCTTGTGGTTGAAATGAATTTGTACTTGGTTGGGCTGTTAAGGTTAGTAGAAATCGCTATGCAAGATAAGTTGGGATAATCTCACAAACCATCCTTAGTTTCTAAGAAAACTAAGCTCAGCATCACATACCAATGACAAGACTAATATTGGCCTCTCGTTGGTGGCAGGGAGTCGATATGTTCGGGAAGCGCCTTGGTTTTCTAAAATTTAAAGCGGATATTTTTGATAAGGAAACGGGGAAAAAGGTATCTAATCATCTCTATGCATACCCTTTGATTGTGTAATCAACTTCAACTCAATTGATTCTACTTGAGTTAAGCCGTGTATAATGATAAATAATATGTATTTTTGTCATCGTCCAGTGTCAATTAGTCATCTTCTTGTTGTTTAACGACCAACTTTAATAACTGTTTCTCTCAAGCAAAGTCGAACATGTGGGTTTTTTGTGTTCCACCTGGGAGAGTGTTTAGTCTATCTCTTCCTGCTATCACTGTGTTTCTTTCTTTATGTGTTAATACATGCTTAGGTTCCTGGTATAGTATTTGCACGAGGACCAGCTGTTGCTGTACTAATTCTTTTGGACGTGGATGGCGAGACTTATGCTATTCTTACTGAACAGGTAGTGATATTTTATTTTCATTCTTTTACAATTTTGACTTGAATTATTTTGAACAACTAATCTAGTGTTAGACAAGAACTTAAAAATTTCATCAAAAGTAGATGTGTTCTTTTTTCCTCTACTTCATCCAATCCCTGATATAGTCTCACTTATTTATAGGTTAGGGTTCCCACTGGGAGACTTATATTGGAATTGCCTGCTGGGATGCTGGATGATGACAAGGGTGATTTTGTTGGCACAGCTGTTCGTGAGGTCTCTCTCTCTCTCTCTCTCTCTCTCTCTCTCTCTCTCTCTCTCTCTCTCTCTCTCTCTCTCTCTCTCTCCCTGTGAGCATAAAATGCACCATTCTTTACTACAAATATTTGTGCATGAATATGTTTTTGGATTTATTTTGAGGTGAACACTTGTGCACCTGAAGAATAATTGAAAACAACTCATATCCTTGTTTCAATTTCAGTTTCAGTGGTTTGAATATCGTTCTGTGTCTTTGTTGCTATCTTCTTGGATATTGTCCTTAAAATTCAACTATAATTGGAACAAAATATTTGGGCCCGTTCTTGAAACATTTATTCCCTTTTCTTGTTCCATCATTTCATGTTCTATCTGTCAAGTGCAAAGTTCCACTATTACCTTATATCCTTCTGCCAAAAAGGTTAATTGCTGTTTCCTTTTAGATTGTTCTTGATTTTATTATGTGCAACTCTTGGAATTAATCTCTTTTACTTCTACACGTAGATATTGGGATAGCTGAAGTACACAGCAGATAGTTGACACTACAAGCAAATTAACATAGGATGTGCTTTAATCAGCATGCTAAATGACAAAAGAATTTCCCCTGTATTAGTTCCTTACCCTAGAAAGTGGGAGGAAATATAGGAAATTATTTGTCTTGTTTGCGTGGAGAGTCTGTAAGTAGTTGCATGTTTTAGAATTCTTCATTCATTTTTATTTAATTATCACATACTATCTATTGTATAAGTAAAACAAAAATGGAAACTGCATTGTGAAGGAATAGAAACCTCCTTTCCCATTTCTTCTTTCTCTAATGAGAAGGAAGATGTAAAATGACTGTAACTAGCTACATACAAAATGAAATTGAATAGATATCTCCACACATGTTGGTATACCAGCTGTGTGATCAATTTCAAGACCTGTGTGCGTCTGGTGATGCGTTGAAGCCTTGGCTTAAATAATTTATTTTTACCTTCTCGCTATTGTCACCCATTTTTATGTGTCACGTTCTTAATTTCGGTCTGTCTTAATGATTGTTTTGGTTTACAGCTGTAATTCTATCAAATGTGATTTGGTAGATTTATGATTAGCATATGATTAATATTACTGCTACTGCAGGTTGAAGAAGAGATTGGTATTCACTTGAATCTTGAAGACATGGTTGACCTCTCAGCCTTCTTGGACCCATCTACTGGATCAAGAATTTTTCCTTCTCCTGTTTGTTTCCTCTTTCTTTGTCCTTATCTTTTTTTCAAGAAAAGCACTAGTAGGAAATCTCATTTAATTGGGCATCATCTAACATTCATAGGTTCAACTTGGTTATGGACAATTCTTTTTATTTTAGTCCACTATTGCTACTTGAAGTTAATAACATAATATCTACCATTTGCAATTTGAGTGAGATGTTTGAGAACTTTTTGTTTTCACGAGGAGCTTAAATTTTGGAATCATACTTTATCAAAGTTTGAGGGTGTTAGTACAAATCTATTGTTAATAAATTTTTTGAGTTTGGCGGACAAGAAAAGTTAGTCTAATTGGCTAGAGATTTTTATTTAGGTTTGAAGTGCAGATGCTTATGGTTGATGAACTGTACTAAAGGCTTAAAAGAGGTAAAATTTTGAAACAATTTGGGTAGGAAAGTTAAAAATGAAAGTTGAGCAGGGAAACATCGGTTTATGCAGAAAGAAGGAACCTGCTGCTTGCAATTTTGACTACTGTGATTTGAGCAAGTTTGCCTTTGAAAAACAAACAATATTTGTGGAAGGTACATGATTTCTGCAGTTGCATGCTTTTCGGTGGGCAAACAATCTGTGTTGTTAGAATACAGTTGCAAGTCTAGAAGCATGCAAAGATCATTTAGAATGAGTCAGATATCATATGATTATAATATATGGTAACAAGTCAAGTAGCATGTACGTTATTTGAGTTCTGCAACTGTGCTTTTAGGCAAGGTTATGGATACTTGCACCCCTGTTCAAACTTCTTCAAATTGAGATGGTAACAGTCCCATAAAGATTTGCTGGTTTTTGTTTTTTAATTTACTTGGTAAAGTTTGTTCTTGCTTTCCATGGTTAGGGAGGGTGCAATGAAGAAATTAGCCTGTTTCTTTACAGAGGAAGTGTGGATAAAGAAATCATCGTGCAGCTGCAAGGGAAAGAGACAGGTCTTCGTGAACATGGTGAGCTGATTAAGGTTCGTGTAGTTCCCTATAACAAACTCTGGCGCATAACACCTGATGCAAAGGTTTTAACTGCTGTTGCTCTCTATGAGATGGCAAGTAGAGAAGGTTTGTTGCCAACAAAAACCTAATCTGAAACTCCTTTTCTTGCCATGCCTGATTTGTTGAAGGTCAGACGAAGATTAAACTTTTATGGCTTTATGTGCCCAATTCATCTTGCAAGTAAATGTTTTCAAGCAACTGATAGCACGTTTGCAACAAAAATGATTATAATTAAGGAAGGCAAAAAAGACAGGACTAGACTCAAAGTTACCTTCTTTTGATGTGGGATCATTGGTGGATAAGTACTGTTGACCACCCTTGAAGAAGCAACAAATTTATACAACCGCCATTCCAGTTTTCTTTTCAGGTACTCCGAAACTGAACGCATGAAGGTGAACATTTGTAGACAGCCTTTTGGGACAAATTATACATGCTTTGCTCAGCTATAGTAAAGCCTATGATATGAGTAGGTACACGGCTTCCATTGATGACTTTATTAGAAAGATTGCCCAATAAAACAAACGTTAAAGCAACTTCTGAACCAAGGAAGAATGTAAAAAACTAAGATAGCATTTAAACGAACGGTTAAAGAAGCGTAATTGCAGAGTTGAGGACAGAAGATGGCGTGGCCATTTTGTTTATTAAATAAACTGCCGTGCTTGTTTAAGCTAAGCTGATAAATACACAGTAAATGATGTTCAACGAATCTCACCACCGGTTGGACATGACAACAGCAACTAAACTGCTCTAAATATATTAAAATACATTAGACTTTGCCAGTGACGAAATCACTGTTACTAGACTCCCAAATAGTGGTTCCATCACATGAGCAAATCTTTTTGTAGTTCTCACCAACCCCTGCACTTCTAGCAATAACTGATGCTGTGACCCCTGAATCTGATTTATCTTCAGTCCCGTACACCACTATAGATCGCCCAATCAGATCAGCAACTCTCAGCTTCTCGTTCACACCAGAGAAGAAGACCTCACCTTCGACATCAACATCTAATGTTCCCAGGTCTCCAAGTGGCTGATACAATCATCGAGCAAACCCAGTTAGAAATACCATCATAACATCATCATGAAGATAAAGCATACTTGGTAAAAGATGAAAAACTAATTGACAAAGAATAAAATCAACAGTGTAATTACGAGTAGAAGTAATGAGAGAAAAATTTGTCAGTAACCTTATAGCCCCACAAATAATTGGTACAATTTGGAAGAGGATATAGTAATGTAGATAAAAGTTCTGAAATAGGAATCACAACGCATTCTTCCATTTTTATCTTTCTGGTAGGGAAAGCATCATAAAGTAAAGTTGATCTGCTGCCATTACATCTACCAACACACATATAAACAAGCTTAATGTTTTAAGTGAAGAAATATGCTGAGCAAACCTCTTTAGCGCTTTGTTCAGTGGTTGGATTATACAGTCTGCCAGTGCTTTGTGCACCTCTTGTCAGATCACCAAATTCATTAATAGACCAGCCATGTTTTCCAGGTGACAACCCACTAAAGTTTGCTTCAATCCTAGCCAATTCCATATTCACTTGAGCCAAGCGAACAACACCCAAAATAACTGGACCTTTGAATTCAGCAACAGCAGCAGAGACCAAAAAATCTGGAGAAAAAAGAGCACAGGTAAATTACATCAGACACTGCAACTATTTTACATCAAGAAAACCTCAAAAGCTATGAATATAATAATATCATTGCTTGAGGTTATGATTTAGATGGAGATACCAACAATGATGTGAGTTTATTTCCAAACACAACACACCCCCCTCCCCTGCTTTTTTCCTTGGTAATATGTGATTCAAATTCAGCAGAGAATGGCCAAATAAACCTTTTTGCAAATCTTGTTGGTTGCTCGAGGGTTCTTAGAAAATGGGCTCTATTTATCCATCTGTTAGGCAAGATAATTACTATGGTCCCTATTGGTGCTGTTTTGTTCCAAATTCC
The DNA here is from genome assembly GCA_032402905.1 of Khaya senegalensis. Taxonomy (NCBI): domain Eukaryota; kingdom Viridiplantae; phylum Streptophyta; class Magnoliopsida; order Sapindales; family Meliaceae; genus Khaya; species Khaya senegalensis. The sequence goes on along the minus strand of CP135557.1, from coordinate 6,014,425 downwards.
AAAATATGGAAAACAGTGTTGGTCACTATCCACTTCTGCACCATCTTGTAAACCATACAATTAGGAAAATAGTATCATCCAGCATCCCATCTCCCAACTGTACATAACAATTGACAACAATTAGATTACCAACTTGCTTGCTTATAACCCTGTCCAATAGCAGCCTCTAACTTAAAGAAACTACATTTTGCCTAAGTGTACCAAGTAATATCAGACTACAACAAACACAATTCCACAAGTTGAACCAACTCAGTGACAAAACAGAAGAAAAGAGGGAAGTGTTAAAAGTATCCTTCGAAGGGCAAAATCAAAGTCACATTTAAGACTAATGAAAATTTTCCTGACCAACCTTCAGGTACTCCTTGGCCAATTAAACGGGCTTTTCGTCCTGTTTGCTCCAAAGCTTCAGCCATCACCTTAACAGGTGACAAACCCAAAATCCTCACAACTTGATTGCTTAAGTCTACTTCAACATTCTTGATTCCTAAAATATGTGCCCAAATTTAAAAACATGATATTTAAAAAATAATAAATAAATAAACAAATAAACTGATAAATCATTGCATTAAAGTACATGAAATAATTGGAGTAATTTACTTATTGCAAATTGCCTACCAGTAACAGTCTGTAACTTATTTTTCACAGCATTGACACAACCCTCACACTTCATGTCCACCATGAATTCTGTCTGATAATAGATAAAAGACCCATGTTTTGTAAGAATACAATCACAACCCTCAATATTCATCGAAATTCCGGAACCAAAAGTATTAGAAAGGGTAAAAATCTCTATATAAACAATTCAAATTCAGCTCAAACTGACTAACATGAATTCAGCAGCAACAATAATATCAATCACCAAGAACCCATCAATCAAATTGAAGCTTCAATAACATAAATGAAATAAAGAATCGAACTTACCAGTAGATCACGCAATTCTTGATCCTCCTGCAAATCAGATAATCAACAACAATTCAAGATTAAAAATTAGTCCTTAATCATCAAAAACATGAATCACAGAAGCATTATTGAAAATAAAAGAAATGGGTAATAATCAAACAGCTTAGATATTGAACCTGGTAGGTGAGTTTATGATCAGAGGTTGGAGCGTCCATGTCAAGAGCAGAAGGTGGGTTAGTGAAGTTTTTTACAAGAGTCAATCTATTCGGAGAGAGAAATGAAAGAGATTGCGAAGAGAAAAAGCAGATGTTTTGGGATTTGGATTGATGAGATTTAGATGAAGAAGAAGAGGCGAGAGAAGAGAAGGCAAAGGCGGCTACAGCTGTTGTCTTTGTGGTTGTTGCTGCTGCAGCCACTGACCTGAGAAATGCCATTTTTGCGTTATTTTAAAGTTTTGGTTTTGGTCGATCTATGACTAAACAGCCTCTGTTGTCGGACCAGATGCTTCAGTGGTGTCGGATGTTTCCACACCACAGGATAATTAGATCGTCTGTTGTTGTAATTATAAAATTTCAATTTATTCGATCATTTATAAAGATAGAATTTGCTCGAATTCGGGGATACATCCGATTCGAAGATTTAATAGTTTTCGCAAAAACTTGGAATTTTTATTTATTTATTTAATATAATATCGTTTAATCATATTTATGTCAGCACTACGAGTTTATTTACGCTTATCGAAAGCACTATGTTTTAATATTCTATTGAAAGACAGACACCCTAAATCTCAAAAGTGTTAAGACAAGCGGAGGCAGAGCAAAAATCAGGTTAATAAGGTACTTAATAAAAACAGGTATTAACATCGTAATAATAATAATAATAATAATAATACTGTCTGTTGCAAACCGAAAGGAACCATGCTCTAATTTGGTATATTGCAAAAGAGTCATCTATCTTAGGTTGCATCCTCTGGTTGCAATCCTTCAGTCCGTTTAGGTTACAGCTTGACCCTTGACCGTTCGGTTGTCTTTTAGTCTTGGCCACTTAAATGTGATAGAGAAGTTAAAAATTTTGAATATATTAAATAATTAATTAAATTTAAATTAATTTTTTTTTTATAATTTTTATTATTAATTTAATAACATAATAATATAGGACATGTTTAATAATAAATTATTTAAATTTTATTTAAAAATTTTTAATTTAAATTATAAAATATAAAATTAATTTATAAATTTTATTAAAATATTATCTTATTTATTTGTTATTAATCATGTATATATCATTGATTAAAAGTCCAAAAAAAGAAAAAAAAAAAAAAAGGACAAGAGAGGTTCAAATCCATTAAATTTGCTAGTAAATGCATATACACTGGATAGAAGGCAATCTCGGTTTTGCCCCGAGAAATTCTTCAATAACAAAGGCAAGGGTGTTCCGCAGCATAAGATCAGCAAGTTAATTAAATTTTTTTTCATGGGCTATCATAGATGTGTGCATGTATACGTGTCTAGAATTAATTGTATAATTTTAATAAACAACTAAATTGAAACGAGAACTATTAACAGTCACATAACAATCTTGTGTAACATAAGGTTAACCAGCATCGCTAAGTATACGTGTTCTGTAAGTTGTTACTAACTGCATTGGGTGGCTAACAGGTATTATTACAAGTCCTAATGCAAATTAAAACTGTCGTATCCACAGTCCCATATGTTCAACAAAGTCCGAAAGATCCTCAATTGTATCTCCATTCACAGCTGTGTTGGTAACTGGCTTCTAATTAGAGAGGCCTGCCCGGCCATGTTTGTTCGGAAAATAGTACACTATATATGTACATGGGAATTGGGATCTGTGAAGTAATTCAGAACGTTTGCATTCTCCGATTGTTTGGTAAACTGTTCAACTTAAACATGGTGGGGATTATCATTAGTCTCATTCTCACATTCAGTATTCGTATCGGTAGCTCTCCAGCATCAGCCGTGACAATTAGCAATGAAACTGAAACAGATAGCTTACAGACATACATTGTTTATGTGAGGAAGCCAGAGGCAGAGGGTATAGCTTCCACGGAATTAGATATAGATAGCTGGTATCATTCATTCTTACCAGCTAGCATCTCAAACTCTAACTCAAATTCAAAAAAGCCACGGCGCATGCTGTATTGCTACAGGAATGTGATTACTGGTTTTGCTGCGAAACTGACTGCAAATGAAGCAAAGGCCATGGAAACAAAAAAGGGTTTTATAACTGCCCATGTTGAAAAGATATTGCCTCTGCATACAACACACTCTCCTAATTTTTTGGGTTTGCATCAGAATTTAGGATTTTGGAAAGAATCAAATTTGGGCAAAGGAATTATTATTGGTGTTTTGGACACGGGTATAACACCTGATCATCCTTCATTTAGTGATGAAGGAATGCCCCCACCTCCAGCAAAATGGAAAGGGAAATGTGAATTTCATGGCACGGTTTGTAATAAAAAGCTAATTGGGGCGAGAAATTTCGACGCAGATAGCATGGGCGAGCCACCTCTTGACGATGAAGGGCATGGAACCCACACGGCAAGCACTGCAGCAGGGAATTTCGTGAGAGGTGCCAATGTGTTTGGTCTGGGCAATGGCACCGCAGTTGGCATGGCCCCTTTAGCTCACTTGGCAATCTATAAAGTTTGCGGTATTATTGGTTGTCCTGAGAGTAAAATTTATGCTGCTATCGACACTGCTATTGAAGATGGTGTTGATGTGCTTTCGCTTTCACTTGGTGGTGATACTCTGCCTTTCTTTGCTGACCCAATTGCAATGGGTGCATTTGGTGCCATTAAAAAGGGCATTTTTGTGAGCTGCTCAGCAGGGAATTCAGGACCATCTTATGGCACTTCAGGAAATGAGGCGCCATGGATTCTCACTGTAGGAGCAAGTACTATTGACAGAAGCATAGTTGCATCAGCACAACTTGGAAACGGGGCAGCATATGATGGTGAATCCCTTTACCAGCCAAAAGATATTCCATCAAAGCAATTGCCTCTTGTTTATGCTGGCGCGAATGGTAATCAATCATCCGCACTCTGCTTACCAGGATCATTGATCAGTAGTAATGTTAAAGGCAAAGTGGTATTATGTGAGAGAGGTGGAGATGGAAGAATTGAAAAGGGAAAGGAAGTGAAAGATAATGGTGGTGTCGGCATGATTCTCATGAATGACATGTTCAATGGCTATAGCACTACAGCTGATCCTCACCTAATTCCAGCAACACATGTAAGTTATGCAGCAGGAGAGAGCATTAAAGCCTATATAAACTCAACATCTTCACCAACAGTTGCAATTGTATTTAAAGGAAATGTAATTGGCAAGAAATCTGCCCCAGAGGTTGCCTCTTTCTCCTCAAGAGGACCTAACAGAGCAAGCCCTGGAATCTTGAAGCCAGACATTATTGGACCCGGTGTGAGCATTCTAGCTGCTTGGCCAGATTCTCCCGAAAGCAAGGCAAAAACAAAATCAACATTTAATTTTAACATGATTTCAGGCACCTCAATGTCTTGCCCTCATCTTAGCGGTATTGCAGCTTTGCTCAAAAGTGCTCACCCTGACTGGTCACCTGCTGCCATAAAATCTGCCCTCATGACTACTGCTGATATATATAACCTTGAAGGCAAGCCAATTGTTGAGCAAAGGCTCCTGCCAGCTGATATGTTTGCAGTTGGTGCAGGCCATGTTAACCCATCGAAAGCTAATGATCCAGGGCTCATTTACGATATCCAACCTGATGATTACATTCCTTATTTATGTGGTTTGAATTACACAGACCAACAGGTGTTTGGCATTGTGAAATACAATGTGCAATGCTCAAAAGTGTCAAGCATTGTTGAAGCAGAGCTAAATTATCCTTCATTTTCTATCACATTAGGGTCTACGTCTCAGACATACAATAGAACAGTAACAAACGTTGGCCAAGATAATTCATCCTACATCCATCAGATTGTTGCACCAGAAGGAGTACAAGTTAGTGTAAAACCTGAAAAGATTTCTTTTGCAAAGAAAAACCAGAAGGTGACATACTCTTTGACATTTACAAGAAGCCGGAAAACTAGCGCCCGTTCTGCACAAGGATATTTCAGTTGGGTCTCTGCTGCGCACACCGTGAGGATTCCAATTGTTATCTCTTTCGTATGAGGAGTTCTTCTACGTGCTTTCGGGTTTTAGAAGACAGTGGAGACTTCAAAAATTGTTACAATCATATGATATAATTAGGAAGCTCGAGACTCTGAAATTAATCTTGTAATTTTTATTATATTTTATCTTAAATAACCGAAAGTGACATACTCAAAATGTTCTTTTGCCTTTTATAATAATAATGATGGAATTTCACTACAAATTAAATTGTTTTTCTTTTCTAAACATGGGTGAACATTTATGCATGCTAACGTACTCAATTTGGAGTATTATCGATGACATGATTTTTTTAAATTAGGAGCACTGTTTATGCCGTGATATGTAAAATATGAGATAATTAGATGATTTGGGTGCTTCCGTAGAGTCCTGACTTCTATTGAATTCCATTTATAATTGCATAATAATCATTAAAGCCATACGGGGCGTTTGTTTTATTAGGCTAATAAATAAATAGTGACACTTCTTTCATTAAGTATTCGACTACTTGTCAGATATTAACAATCGTTGGAAAGAATTTCTATTTTACGTCAACTCTTTTTCCAACGTTTTAAGGCCATTATAACTCTCCGTTGAAGGTGTGTTTTAATAGATTTATATTTCCACCAAGGGAATGTGTGTGCTATTAATGTTTTGTTTTGCTGTATATCTGGCCATTGAACGTAATCTCAAATTAAATAGTAATTCTGTTATTACACGTGTAACTGTTCTGTCTAATCTCCCCCATATATATCTATCAAGTGTTAGCATTATTACTCCATTCGATTTGTTTTTACACTTGTTTAATTGAGAAATAGACATAACATTCTTAATTATGAAAAATTATCTCGGTTGGAATGATTTACATGTGTAAAGTTTTCCTTTTATGCTGTAACTGTGATATTGAAACTTATTAACTATGATGTAGGGATCTTAATCTATCTCTCTATCTACATTTGTTTTATTTATAGACAAGTTAAACTCAAATTTGAGGATCTATTAATAGTTATTTCATTTTTTTTTTCAAATATAATGTTAGGATTTGTTTATTTATGTAATTAAATTTTTTTAAAATTTTTATCACATAAAAAATTTGTTACAGTAGAACTCCATCTCAGTACACATTATTGTAGGTATTCATATCTCGAACCAATTTTTACAAATTTTATTAGATAAAAAATTTAGGTATCAACAATATTTACTTTAATATGTATATAGTTTATTTTCAATTATTTTCTTGAATTTCTTCTAGAATAACATTGATATATTAATAATTAATTGCCAATTATAAATTTGGAAGTTTAGACATCAAGGGAAAAAAAAATTTATGGATGAAAGAAAAAATATAATTTGTGCAAGAGAACATTGTCAATAAGGTTTATCCAATGACACAAACCAACTCAAATCTTCAAGTTTCAAAATGGAATAATTCTTTTAAATTTCAAAGTCTACAAAGAAAACTCATACGCCAAGATCTTATCACATATAATATAGAGATTAAACAAATGAACATAAACACATGCACTTCATTCAATCAAGAACTGCATATGAATTTTGCTTCATATCAATTTTTATTGTAGCCTACTAAAACTACGTCATTTATTTTCTGAAACTTCAACTACAAATCGTCCATCTTATGCAGTGTATATACAAAAGAAAGGTTGATATACTAGAACCCTTTATCCCTTTCTGTTTTAATTTTTGTCATTACTGCTGAGTTGTATAGTTTGTTTATTTTTTTTTTCTCCTTTTTACTATCAAGAAAAGAAGCACCAAGCTTTTTTTTTTTTTTTTTGTTTTTATTCTTTTCTTCTTATGTTTTGTACAATATATATGTTTTGTAAGGAATCATTTTTAATAATACACAAAGAACATATTTTTCTTTTTTAATGGTTTAAACCTTCATTTTCTTTTATTTTTTGCTTTTTTACATGTATCAGAGCAAAGTTAGTTTTGTTGTTGAGTTTCATACTTTTGTTTGACCATTGAAGAAGATTTTAAAATCTAAAATCCTATTAACTCAAGACAAGTATTTCCTTATCTCAATTTCACAAACCTAAACAATTGTTATCAAATTAAGAATGGTGATAATACAACCTTTGTTCTTGTCATGGATTTCCTCACCATTGATAACAATGCTACCTGGTCTCATGCAATGCATCAAACACTTATATCGAAGAACAAATTGGGTTCAATGAAAGCATTTTCAAACTTACTGACAAAAAAAATTGTCTATTTGATACATAAGAGAGATGCAATGATATGGTCATATCATAGATTCAAAACTCTATTAGTATAGACATTAAATCTAGCATAACCTTTGTAAATGATGCACAAACAATATGGATAAAATTGAAGGATTATTTTACATAGCAAAATGGTCATTGTATTTTCTAGCTCAAGAAAAGTTTAGCAAGTGTGCATTAAGATTGAAATTTTGTGAGTACTTATTTTAGCCATAAGACTTTGTGCTACAATTTCTTATGGGTTTGAATGATTAATATACCAATACTAAGGACAAAATTATGCTTATTAATCAACTTCCCATTGTCAACAATGTTTTATCTTTTATTCGATAATAAGAACAAAACTATCAACTCAGTAATTTCTCTCCATTCCTTGATTCTATGCCCTTAGCTACTAAAGTGTTTCATCATTCTTTCATAATCAACACTAGAGGTCCTACAATTTAGAAAAAAGGAGACCTCATTGCACATATTGTTGGGTTCAAGGATACTCTCTTGAAAATTGATTCAAAGTTGATAATACTCTAGTTCTTTTATGTATTCACTATAATATAACAAGTCATGTTGTTGAAAAATACCATAAACTCTATGAATATCCTCTAGAGCACAAACTGTACAAGGGTAAAGGAAAAAAATTCTTATGCAAATTAGATCAACTTAACTAGTAAGCCTTTATAAAATAAGGCAATTAAGGACAAAGTATGTTTTAATAAGAAACTATTCAATTGTATTTGAACTTACTTCAACATAAGGATTTTCTTAGTTTTCTTTCTTTTATTAACCAGGTATAGATTATCTTTAAAGCTATTTCATCAGCACCAAAGACTTATAAAGTGTTTAGTATAAGCTCCATTTGTTGCACCTCTTTTGTTTCCAATTCTTTTGATTCAAACACTATTTTTTGAATTAACTATTTTGGAGTTACATATTACATGTGTATTGTCTCTCATTTTTTTACTTTTGATGTTATAGATGTATCCTACATAGTCAGATTGCCTAATGAAATTTGTGTGTCAATTACTGTTAAACTTGTAGACAACATCACTTTTACTAATATCTTATGTGTACCTTCATTTTCTTTTAATTTTGTCTCACTTAAAAGGCTCACTAAAATCCGACTTATTGTTTAATTTTTTTGATTTAATATTTGTTTTATATAGAACTTTTCCACTTAGACTAATGTTTGTTTTATATAGAACTTTTCCACTTAGACTAATGTTTGTTTTATATAGAACTTTTCTACTTAGACTAATGTTTGTTTTATATAGAACTTTTCCACCTAGACCACAATTAAGATAGGTGAAATGAAATGTGGCCTATCTTAGTTTTTGTCTACTGTTGTTTCCCCAACTGCTCTTGTTAATACTTTGTCTCACTTGTCATTTTCTTTTCCTTTCGTTTTTATGTCAATTAAGAATGATATAGATATTAGTAATCTTTGGCATTGTTGCCTTGGTTACATCTATGATTATAAACTCAATTTTATCAAAGATCCTATTGTACAAGATAGAGTCATTTCAAATAAAAATGTTTCTTTTATATTTGTACCCATGTTAAGCAACGCAAGCTTTATTTTTCTGTTAGCTCTTATAAATCTTTTATTATTTTTTAATTAATTTATTATAGTATCTAGGGCTTTAAACTATCGTTTAAAGTATTTTCTGACCATAGTTGATAATTTCTTTAAAATTTCTTGAGTTTACTTATTTTAAGTCAAGTCAAAAATAAGAAATTGCATTGAATCCATTTGTAATATAATAGAAACTTAATTTGACACTAAAGTTAGAAACCTTTGTAGTGATAATGATGTTGAATTCAAAATAGCTAACCGTTTCAATCAAAGAAGGATCATTCATTAAAGTTTTTGTGTTGAAACATTTCAACAAAATAGTATTGTTGAAAACAAACACCAATACCTTCTAATTGTAGCCTATGCTTTATTATTTCAATATGGTCACTTTTTGTCTTTTTGGAATAATTGCATTTTAACTATTGTTTATCTGATAAACAAAATACCTTCTCCCTTACTAGAAAGTCAAACCTTTTATAAAGTGCCTTTTGTGGCTAAACCAAATTATTCACACTTTAAAGTCTTTGTGTATCTTTTTTTTGCATTAACTTTATCACATAATAGAAAAAAAATTTAATCCAAAAGGCAAAAAGTGCATTTTTTTAGCTATCCTTTTGAGGTCAAACTTTATAAGCTATTAGATATTGAAATTCATACTAGTTTTATCTCTAAAGATATTATTTTTTTATGAAAACATCTTTCATTTTTAGTCTTCTTCTCTTATTGAATTAGACAAAAATAATTAACATAATTATATATTTATTCCATTTTTGCCACATCCAATAACCTATCTACTTTCTATTTTAGAATATGCTGATAACATTCTTTCTTCATCTTTTGAATTTATAAGCTACTAGTTCTTCATATTTTATTGTTAAAACAAAACATAACTCACTTCTTATTCCTCTTAACTCACTTAATGACAATAAGTCTTTATCTTTATATTAATCACTTCTTTGAAAATCATTTAGATTAGATAACTCCTAATTATCTACAAGGTTTCTACTGTCAATAGGTTGGCTTCGGTTTAGATTTCCAACCAGTTCAAATATCTCATTCTCTTACTAATTGTTCTTTTCCTTTGCATGATTATCTTGCATACCATTCTTTCTCACTTGCTTGACAAGCTCTCTCTTCTAACATATCTATTGACCTTGAACCAACTTCATATTCTAGAGCTTTTAAAGATCTTAGTTGGTATAAGGCCATGTAAGCTGAATTGTTAGAATTGGAAGAAAACAAATCTTAGGTTCTCATTGATTTATGTATTGACAAACAAGCTATTGATTGCAAGTGTATTTACAAAATTAAAAGAAACTCAATGATAGTTTAGAAAGAATGAAAGTCAAACTTGTCATAAAAAGATATACCTAATAAAAGAGAATTGATTATCTGAAACATTTTCACTAGTAGCCAAAATGGTTATTGTGAAATGCATCCTTTTAATTGCTATTATCTAAGGTTTATATTTACATCAATTCGATATAAATAATGTCTTTCTTCATGGTGATTTAAAAGAAGATATATACATGCATAAGCCACCAGGTTACATAAGAAGAGAACCTCAACAAGTTTATAAACTTTTTAAAAGCTTATATGACTTGAAGGAAACCTCTCGACAATGTCATGCCAAACTTATTTCATGTTTATTGGATTTTGAGCTTACTCAACCAAAGGCTAATTAAAGCCTCTTTACTATGATCAAAAGTACTTATTTCACAAGTTTACTTGTTTATGTTGACATCATTTTAGTGACTAGAAATTCAATGGATTATATTACTATTATTAAAAATTTCTTGCATGCCAAATTTAAAATTTTGGAGATATTTCCTCAGGATTAAAGTGCCTTGTTCTCTAAAAGAAATTCATATTAGCAACACAAATATGCACTTGAAATACTTGCTAATTTCAATGTTACAGGTTCAAAACTTGTCAAAATTAAATCCAATAAAGATAATGGTTTGTTTCTAATTGAGCTTTCTACGTATCGAAATTGATTGGTAGGTTATTTTATCTTATTTTTACTTATCCAAATATTAATTATTCAATTTAAACCATTAGCTAATTCATGGATAAGCTTACCATAATTTATCTAGCTGTTACTAATAAAATTTTAAAATACATCAAAGGCTACTCCAAGTTAAGGCATATTGTTCTTTACATCTTCTAACTTACAACTAATTACTTATTGTTTCAAATTGAGCATCTTATCTTAATACTCATAAATCTATTATTGGATATTTTGTGTTTTTAAGACACTCTTTGATTTTGTTGAAAGTCTAAAAAGCAGACTATTATATTTCGTTCCTCAATTAAAGCTAAATATAAGGTTATGGCTTTCACATGTTGTGAAGTCAGCTAATTTGATTTATTCTCACTAATCTTTAAGTATCTCATTCTCAAGAACCCATATTCTACTGCAATAATCATGTTACTTTTCATATTGTTGCAAATATTGTTCTCTATAAGCATACTAAACACGTTAAATTAAGTTATCATTTTATTAGGAATGAAATCCTTGAAAGTTCCATCTCTACAGTATATGTTCCTACTCATTTTCAATGAGTTGATCTTCTTACTAAAGCTATACCATCACTTTTGGTCAATCTTATTTGTTCAAGATGGACATTGTCAACCTCCATTCTCCATTTTGCGAATACGTATTGTAGTTTACTGATGGACATTGACAACCTCCACTATCTATCTTGCGAATGGGTATTGCAATTTATTAAAACTATAAATCATTTACTTTCTAAAACCTTAACTACAAGTCATCCATCTTATGTAATATATGCACAAGAGAAAGGCTAAAATACTAGAACCCTTTATCCCTTTTTGTTTTAGTTCTTATTTTTATTGTTGAACTGTATCGTTTGTTTTATTTTTCTTTTTTTTTTTTATTGTCAAGAATATAAGCACTAAGCTTTTTTTGTTCTTATTCTACTTTTCTTATCTTTTGTACAATATATACATTTTGTAAGGAACTATTTCTCTTAATATGCAAAAAATATATTTTTCCTCTTTGTTTTCATGGTTTGAATCTTCTTCATGGTTTGAACTATATTTCTTCTTATTTTTTGCTTTCTTACAAATGAAGCTAGTAATCAATGGAGACCAAACTGTCTTATAAAGAGTTTTAAACTATTTAATTAATATTTTCAATCATATCACTAAGGTATTGATATTTCAACACATTTTGCAATAAATCAAAATTCTTTTAATTTTTTTTAAAATTGCAGAAATATAATCAAAGTCTTCCTTAATATGTTATACTAACTAGTCTTAAACTTCATTTGTTTTTTATCCATCTCTATAATTTCATTAAATATTTGTAGATTTCAAGAAAGAACAACTAAAGAAATTAAAGTTTCTAAGAAGTGAAATCCAAAAATTTGTGTAAAGTTTTTAAGTGAAATTATTTACGTAAAAATGCTAAAGATATTTACTTTTGTTACCATACAAATTGATCAACTAAAAGATATGTTTACTACTACTTTAAGTGTGATGACTAAGCCAACAAAATGAATGTAAGGATCTTAATTTATAATTTCAAGTAGATGAACTAGTAGTGTCCACGGATTTAAGTACCAACTAAGTATGATTTTTATCAAGTCTCATGTTGGGAAAAGCAAAAGGTTTATTTACTAGTTTCTAGCCATTTACAAGGTTTTTAGAGAAACAAGATGTTGTTTAGTAAACAACGCCTGACTCACTATTTCAAAATATGTAGCTAAAAGACAAAGTCAAACAATAATGAACATGATATGAAGTGTGATTAGTAACTCTTGTCTCTCATTATCCTTGTAAAGTGAAACCTTGTATATCTATTAAATAGAAATCCAACCACGTTTGTTCACAAAATATCATTTGAGTTGTGGAAAGAATGAAAATGTAGTTTAAGACATGTACATGAATGAGGTCAACAAGTTAAAGCTATGATATAAAATTCACTAGAGAAAAAGTTAGACAATATTAAATAATACACTTTTAATTAACTAGGCAAAAAGGGTCTAAGAGATATGGATTCTACTGTCCATTCCATATACTTTGAGTTGCTAAAGCAAGAAATGCAACACTAAAACTTATTATTGAAAATGATGAAATTAGATAGGAGTAAAACCAGTGCCATTTGAAACCAAAATTTATCCTATTTAACAAGATATATTGTTTATCAATTATCTCAATTTTTTTAATTTTTAACTTCATAAAAAAATTTAAAAAATTAAAGTCAATGATATTAAATTATATAAATGGTAAAATACATAAATAAAAAATACAATGAATGAAAGAGAAGAGACGTAAATTATAAAAAAAATTGATATATGATAATTTATTTAAAAAATATAAATTTATTACTCAAATTAATATTACATATTACAAAAAAAATTTAATTTTTTTTTTTACGATAGTTCAATTATATGTCTAATAATATTATTTTGTATGTATTTATTTATTATAACCATTAACTTGTTCAATAATTTCAAAATAAATATTTATACATCACAATTTTATTAAATTATTATACAAATATCATAACAAATTAAGTTAAACAAAATATTATAAATATATTGATAATTCTTTCTATATAGGTTAACAAATAAAGAGTGTTCTCCTTTTCAATAAATTATTTGCTTAATTAAATATAAATATATTTTATGTAAAAGTTATATTTGTACAAATTCAATAATAAATTTTAACATGTATTATATTTTAATTGAAAGTGTTTATTTGAAATTAATAAAACTAATTTTTTATATTTTAATAAAAAATTTCAAATGTTGTTCTTTTAATAGTTGAATATGAATTTGTATTTATTTTATCTTTAAAAAATAAATTAAGTTAAATAAAATATTATAAATAAATTATATAATTTTATATGTGTAGCTTAATAAGTTAAAAGTTTGCACATATAGATTAGTTCTTCTTGCATAAAAGTGTTTTTGATTTTTTAAATTGAATTAGTTTTTTAATTTTATTTTTAGCGGATTCAGGTAGAACTAAAACTGCTACACACCCTTAGTTAGATGATTTCTCTTGCATGAAATAGTTTTTAATTTTCAAAATCAAATCTATTTTTTAGTTTGGTTTTTAGCAATTTTGGATAGATATGAAACCAATACACATCCTTAACTGAATGAAATCAAAATAGTCAATATTGAAACTTAATTTTTGATAAAAATCATAGTATTGAACTTACTTTAGAATCTTTAAATGAATTGATTGTGTTTCAAGATAATCATCAAGATTTCCTAGACTATAATAAATGAAGAACTCCATCATGTAAAAAATTTTTCAATAGATTTAGTTATTCGACATTCTCATCAAGAGAATGTTAATATAGCATTAAGGAAGGAATTCTACTAGAATAAGAAAACTACAATTCCTTCCGATAATATTGTTTACCTATAAGAATCTGACATCAATATTCACATTGAAGATACATTAGTGTGGATGATGACTTAATTGAGTTTTCAAAAAGCCACAAGTGGTATAAAGTCCACATTATAGTGCAATGTTATAAAGGACAAGATGAATTCAATAGCTAACAATCAAGTATGAAATTTTGTTGAATTGCCCAAAAGTACAAAGGTTACTAGTTGCAAGAAAGGTCTTTAAGACTAAAAGAGAATTCTTAGGTAATATTGAGGGATATAAAGTCATACTTATAATGAAGAGATTCACTCAATAAGGAGAAATTAATTATCATGATACCTTCTCTTAATTCTCGAAGAAGAATTCATTTCAGATAATTATGGTATTGGTTGCCTATTTTGATATAAAATTACACTAAATGTATGTAAAGTATGAAGAAAATAATTTTTTTTTAATGGGACTTATAGGAAAATATATATACGAAATAGCAAGAAGAGTTTACCTCAAATTTAAGTTATTTAACTATAAATACGTTATTTAATTATTAAATAATAAAACAAAAAATCATAATATTATTATTAAAATAATTAATAAAAAATTATTTATAATAAAAATATATCATAAATAATTAAACATATTCCTATGAATTATAATAATAATCTAACAAATTATCAAATATATTTTGCAAATAATAAAATATAATTATTATTTATTTAAATTCAATTAACTTTATTTACAATGATTTAAATAGTTAATAATATGAAATATATATTTTATAATAGCAAAAAATATGTATTTAAATGTTTATAATTATAAATAAAAAATTATTTAATCACGTATCAATTAAATTTGAATTATTATTTTTAATGGGCTTCGATTTGAACTAGTTAAACAAAATTAATGATGAAATAAATATTAAAGTGACTAATTATTTTTATTTTTTAAAAATAATTTGATAGTAAAATATATATATATATATATTCCCATCATTAGGGCTCTTAAGATAGTTAATTTATCATATCCCTTAGTTTTGGAATCAAAATTCTTTCGTGTTCTTTTTTATCATTAATTTGTAAGTAGATAGTGATAAGTAACATAATTAATAATAAATAATTTATTTTATTTTATAAAATTTATAAATTAATTTTATATTTATAATATAAATTAAAAAACTAAAATTCAACCTAAATTATTCATTATTAGTTACGTTACAATTTAATATTTTTAAAAATTAAAAATAAAAAAAATTAGAAAAAAAATCATAATCTTTAATTTTGATGGTGTGAGTTATTAAAATAGTTGAATTTTATGTATATTTAATTTTTGGTTGCCAAATTAGACAGGTGAATTAAACTCCACAACATGACAAATCACATCAAAAGAGTTAAGGAGTTGGCGAGGATACCCAGGTTAAATCCGACTGTAATGCAACAACTAGCAAATTCGACACTGTTAAAGTAACTTTTAAACACGTCTTTGAGTTGAACGACATTATTAGAGTTATAGGCATGATTGGAGTTTTATGGCCGCCCCTTTGATGTTGTGGACGGGACGGCACCATTGAAGATTGATATAACCATCTCTCAATTTTATCGAAATAATAAATCAAAATACAATTTATTCAATTTTGATAATTTTGATCCTAAACTTTCATATTTTAGCGGCAATCGTCACCTTTTACAACTCTCTAATGATCGAAAAATATTTCAAGAACATAACTTGTAATGAAATATATTTTTATTCATATTAATTTGTATATTATGTAAGTTTATATATATTCATATATAATTTGTATTAGTTAGTTGAATAATTATGAAATTAGCATGAAAAGGACATAATTGTCTTTTGATAAATACATATATCATTATATGCATCCACCTAATAAATGTATCTTACTACATGAATCCACCCATTAAACTCATAGCCTACTACATAATTTGTATCATATTATTTTTTTTACTCAAATTCATCTAGTTACAAGTCTCTGTACCCCAAATTAAACAAGCATTAGAAAAAAATTGTAAATAAGAATACAAAATTCATAAGATTTCAAGCTTTATTAGTACATAAAATTTATAATTAATTTATTAATTTTAATAATATAATAACATAATTTTTTTTCAATATTAGTAAGTTTGTGAACACCCACGACCAAATAATTCACAGATATTTAAGTAAACTTATGTACATACCAAACTCATCACCATTTTTTTTTTTTTGTTGCATATCTAATTCGTACTAAATTCATTAATATATGTACTAAATCCACACAATTAAGTTTGGATACTATAGCCCCAGATCAAATTACCATCTTCTAGTTTACCAAGTAATTTTATGATTTTAAAGTTAAAAAAATACAATAATTTTCAGTAAATCTACGATGAAAAATAAAATACTAATGTCAATTTTTAATATACAATAATTTTTGTATTAATATTTAAGTTGAAGAATAATTATTTTAAAATTTATGAAAAAATATTAATATATGTTATTGTTTTCAAATTAATTTTAAAAAAAATTATAGAAAATAATACATGTCTATAAAGACTTTTGAAAGAAAATCATAAATTCATTTATTTTTGTTTCTTCATTCAAATTTATTGTTAACTAAAAAAATGCTATGGTTACTATTATTTAGAATCTTAATAAACTAACATGCATATGATAATAGGTTATATAATAGAACTTAGGACTAACTTAACAACAAGAAGTTTGATTTGGGGTGTGTGTAAAATCAATCGAATTTGAATTCATCATTAGTATTAAAAATGTTAAATTATTTTAAAAAATTATTAAAAAAAAATAAAATTGATCAAAATTTAATTCTAAATTTTAACTTTGAATTTTGTCTAATATTGTACTCTTTAGAGCCCCTAAATCAAAAATTCAACAAGAGTTTTAAAAAATTTAAGAAAACTTAGAGCATATGTGTCAAGGATAAGCATTTCTAAGTTCAGTTCCGATTCCATTTAAAATTAGAACTTACCTTAAATAAAATCGATTCTTAAAATTTAGAATCGAAATCTACTCTATTTAATAGAGTGCTCTGTTTTTTTGTTCTAATTCGATTCCGGTTTTAAAATATAATACTCTATTTATTAAATTTTTTTTTTTATAAATATTTTTAACAAATCTTATATTGTAAAACTCTTAAAAAATTTTTAAGTATAATATTATTTGTATTCACTTAAACCATAAATTTAATTCGATGAAAAAATTTTAAAAAATAAAATCAATAATATTAAATTACATAAATAGTAAAATGCATGAACAAAAACTTGAGTAAAAAAAAGAAAAAAATAAATTATCAAAGAAAATTAATATACAATAAATTATTTAGAAAATATTGTACTATTACTCTACTTAATGTTACATATTATAAAAAAAAAATTAAATTTGTATAATAGTAAAATTATATATATATATAATAAAATTATATCTCGTTTATATTTATTTATGATAATTATTAACTTATTCAATAATTTTAAATATATATGTATACACACACACACACACACACACACACAACACGATTTTATTAAATTATCATATAAATAATATGACAAATCAAATTCAACATATACTATAAATACATTAATTAATTTTTTTTATATAGATCAATGGCTTAGAAGTATTTTTTTAATAAATTGCTACTTGAATTAAATATAAATATATTTCACGTAAAAATTACATTTATAATAATTTAGTAATCAATTTCAACAATAGATGAATGTATTTATTTAGAAGTAATTAAGTTAATTTTTTTTATAATTTTAATGAAAAATTTTAAAATATTTTTTATTAATTAAATAATTTGTTAAGTTTTTGTATATTGACAAATTAGATTAGTAGCATATGCAATAAAAGCACGAGGTTCAATGGTAAGTATGCATGTATTTCTTCTAGAGCCCTTGTGTTTGAATCATTACACTTAAAAATTTTGAATTTATTTTTTTGGTTCGATTCTTCGGTCCGGTTCAATTTTTTACTTTCTAATATCAAAACCGGATTGACTGGTCCGATTCCATAAAGTTCTGAGTTGACTTGAAATTCATGCACACCCCTAATATATGTGTGTATATTTTAATTCTACATGTTTGTTATCAATATTAAAAATGTCAAATTATTTTAAATAAAAATTATTCACCAAAAATAACATCGATCAAAATTTTTTAAATTTACATTTAAGTTTATTATTATGCTGCAAAATATCTAATTATACCTTAATATAATATAATTTAGGGAAAACTTAAAGGTAGGGGCAATGAAATAAAAAAAAATAAAAAAAATATTGATTTGAAAAAAAAAACCATATTTTTTCAATTAAAACAGTCGTATCGTACAAATATTTGATGCAAGTAATACACTCTTTGCCTCCCATGCTTTTTTGGTTCATTAAATGATTTCCCACTTTGTAAGTACTAAATTCTGCGAAACAAAATTGGCTATAATAGACAACAATTAATTCCGGCCTGAGCCCTCGACAAAAAAAGGTGAAATTATAAAATTTAAACTAGATTAAAGACGTGATAAATGAGGAGGTGCTTGTTTTCATTTGCATGGCATGGCATGGCATGGCATTGGATGCCAAGCAAGCAAACAACCCAATAAAAGACCTATATAGTAAACAGTTTTATTGAAAATCTATTAAGTAATTTGTTAGCGTCCAGTAAAATCCAAAAGAAAAAAAAAAAAAAAACAGTTAGTGTTTTGTGCAGGCCAACGTTGTAAACTTCGATTAGGAGAACGAATTTCGTGATGAATTCACAACAAAATTGCAGGCAAAAGGAAAGAAGAGTGAACTTATCAGTCATCGATTAAACGAATAAAAACCTTAGCAATCTCCAAAGTCATTGTTACACACAAGTAACCTTAAGAGCAACCTCCAAAGTGATTGCTGCACATAAGTTGTATCACCATTTTGTTTTAACTGCATAAACTAGCTGGCATTGTATAGCTCCAATCGGAAAATTCGAACTCTTACTTCTAACCCCATATGGAAATCGAATAAACAATGCCAACAATCCCATTTTGATAGCTATAATCACTACTGTTACATCTGGAGATGTTGTCCTTTATTTAATCTGACATGTCCTTGTCTTCTCTCTCTCTGTACTATAAAAACGTGCATGATGTTGGCGTTGTTAGGCGAAAAAAATAAAAAAAAGGTCTTGCTCTTCGTTAACATGGAGAAATATAAGTGCAATCTGTTGCCAACCACGTTCAATATCTTCCTCTTTAGTATTATTTTGACATTTGGTTTTACCCCTGCTATTGCTAAAGAAAAAGAAGCTTCAGAAAGCAGATTACTAACTTATATTGTTTATCTGCAAAAACCCGAGGTTGGGGTTCTTACAGAATCAGGAGATTTAGATGACTGGTATCGGTCATTTTTACCAGTATCTATCACTAGCTCAAGCCAGCAACAACGCATGGTATATTCCTACCGCAATGTGGTTACAGGTTTTGCTGCAAAGCTGACAGAGGAGGAAGTTAAAGTCATGGAAAAGAAGGAAGGGTTCATATCAGCCCGTCCGGAAACTATGTTGCGTCTTCACACAACTCATACTCCTATGTTCATGGGTCTGCACCAAAATTTAGGCTTCTGGAAACAATCAAATTATGGAAAGGGAGTGATTATTGGAGTTTTAGACACTGGAATAACTCCTGTGCATCCTTCTTTTAGCGACGAAGGAATGGCCCCTCCCCCGGCCAAATGGAAAGGAAAGTGTGAGTTCAAGGGGACAGCATGTAACAAGAAGCTAATTGGTGCAAGAAATTTTGTACCTTCAGATGAAACTGGGAAAATTGAGCCTCCATTCGATCAGGAAGGGCACGGGACCCACACATCGAGCACAGCTGCCGGAAATTTTGTACAATATGCTAATGTGTTTGGTCAGGCAAATGGCACAGCAGTTGGCATAGCGCCTTGGGCTCACTTGGCAATGTACAAAGTCTGCTCTGAATTTGGCTGCTCTGAAAGTTCCATATTGGCTGCAATGGACACTGCTGTTGAAGATGGTGTAGATGTGCTTTCGCTTTCACTTGGTGGCTTTTCAAATCCTTTCTATGCTGATGGGATTGCAGTGGGTGCATTTGGGGCAATTCAAAATGGGGTTTTTGTTAGTTGTTCTGCTGGAAATTCAGGCCCCTATAATGGCTCTTTATCGAATGAGGCTCCGTGGATTCTTACTGTGGGAGCAAGCACCACTGACAGAAACATAAGAGCCACTGCAAGACTTGGAAATGGAACAGAATTCGATGGGGAATCCCTTTTCCAACCGAAAGATTTCCCTTCAACATTGTTGCCTCTTGTCTATGCTGGTGCTAATGGTAGTGAATCGTCTGCATTTTGCGCAGAAGGTTCGCTAAATGGTAGTGATGTACAAGGCAAGATAGTGTTGTGTGAGAGAGGTGGAAGGGTGGCAAGAATTGATAAAGGCCAAACAGTGAAGGATGCTGGTGGCGCTGCTATGATTCTCATGAACGACGAAGTTAGCGGGTATAGTATATTAGCTGATCCTCACGTACTTCCAGCAACACATGTGAGTTATGCAGCAGGGTCGAAGATCAAATACTATATAAACTCAACTTCCACGCCAACAGCTACAATTTTTTTTAGAGGGACTGTAATTGGCAAGCCATTTGCTCCCGAAGTAACTTCTTTCTCCTCGAGAGGCCCAAGCATAGCAAGCCCTGGAATATTGAAACCAGACATTATTGGCCCTGGTGCGACTATTTTAGCTGCATGGCCAGAATCCGTGGAAAACAATACTAATACAAGATCAACCTTTAACATGATTTCAGGCACCTCAATGTCCTGCCCTCACCTTAGTGGTGTTGCCGCTTTGCTGAAAAGCTCCCACCCTGAGTGGTCACCTGCAGCTATAAAATCTGCCATCATGACCACTGCCGATGTATTAAATATTGAAGGCAAGCCCATTGTTGATGAAAGGCTTCTTCCTGCTGACATTTTCGCAATTGGTGCAGGACATGTTAACCCATCAAGAGCAAATGATCCAGGTCTTGTTTTTGATCTCCAACCGGATGATTACATTCCTTATTTATGTGGCCTAAATTACAGTGACAGAGAGATAGCAGTCCTGCTACAGCGCAAAGTGAAGTGCTCTGACATATCAAGCATAAAAGAAGCACAACTGAACTATCCTTCATTTTCCCTATCATTAGGGTCCAATGATCAGACATATACGAGGACAGTAACAAATGTTGGCCAGCCTAAGTCAGTTTACAAACCCTGGATTGTTGCGCCACAAGGAGTAGAGGTTGAAGTAACACCTGATATGCTTCAATTCAATGAGTTGAACCAGAAAGCAAGTTTTGCCGTGACATTTAAACGAACAAGCTATGGAGGGAATACAGGGGACGAGCCGTTTGGTCAAGGATATATAAAATGGGTTTCTGATAAGCACACAGTCAGAATACCATTGGCTGTCATATTTGAATGAAGAATAAGCCTAGGTGAAACTTGAAATAAATTACAGAAAGCAAGGGAAGTCTTGGCATCCGAGAGCCTCTAGAGATGCTACTAAGAATAAAGGGGGAGCTATTGATTTTGTGATCTGAATTAATTGAAAATGACAAACCAAATGGAATTATTAAACATGTTTAAATGCTTCTGAGTTGATCTTACTGATACTGACATGACATCTGATGGCCGGTAAAAAAAACCCAATTGAAAATTAATGAATTTAATGGAAACAATGGATGTTCCCACCAGCTCTGGTCTGGACACAACGCCAGTTATGGGGCAGAGAAGAGAAGCATGCAAAATAAATCGTGCACAATTCCATCCAAAAGCTAATGAACATGATCAAGAAATAATAATCGTGGAAGAGTTTAGCTATCGTAATTTTCTGAGATTATGATTCGCAAAATCTACTGATCCAACTTATTTAGAAACAATTATGAAAGCAAATTAAAATTGGGTAGAGCTACCTCGTTCCACTATTCGGTGCATTCAAAATTTCAAAGAATCCTTCCTTGGCATTTATGGTAACTGGTACATGGCAATAGTGAGTTTAAGACACTATTGCTTACATAAATTGAAAGGTTTGGGACTAAAATGTACATTTTGTCGAGTAAAATTTGTGCTTCTATTTCTCTAATTGAATATAATACTAGAATATTTTGTATACTTTAAATTAAGAGATAATTGGGTTAAAATTGTGTTATTATATATATATATTTTTCATTATATAATATAGTATATATTTTTTACAATTGGTATGGTAAATTATGTAACATAAAAAATCATATATTAATTAATTCATTAAGTAATTGTGTTATTATTTACTGTGACAGTTGTTGATGAATGGCGTAATTTAATATTGTTTGTGATCTAACTTATGTGTGAGATATAAACTTTACTTTCCAGTAGTTTATATCCTAATTTTATATTAAATAATTATTCTTTTTTTAATTATATGTACAATATTTAATTCTTCAATTAAAAATTCATCTATAATTACTTAACTTCTCATTAAATAAACAAAAAAGAATAAAAAAAAAAAAAGTGAGTGAATGGGTACCATCAAGCTTCAATGCTTTAAAAATAAAAAAAAATAAAAAAATAAAAAAAACCCTCATTCCTTAAAAATATCAAATAATTGTTAAATTTGAAATTAATTTTTATCTTAAAATATACATTTTCTTTTTTTAGAATTCTGATTGAGTCCTTGATTTGACTGTCCCATTTTTGGTCACGGCTTCAATAAAATCATAAATTTGACATTTGTGCCAGTTGCAAAATTACCTAAATATTGAGATGAGACCTGACCTGACCAAAGTAAATAGTTCGACTGAGAGGCAGACAAACGGATGAGTATGATATTTTCTTATTACACTCAGCAAGTGGCAGCAGCAGCAGGCTGAGACACTAGCAACAGCTCAGTTATACACAAAATTTGGTCTGTCCATTGAAAACTAGACCATTCATGCTATATTCTTCAAGTAAATTGTCTTCCCTGGAGAACGACAGTTCTCAACGGATAATACTTCTGTGGCAATACTTATTAGAATTACATTTCTATTTATATACGGAGTTGGAGACAGCATCCACCTTCTTTTTCTCTCAGCTATTTATAAAGACAAAACCACAGAAACCTTTAGAGTGTATTGCTACTCTTTACCAAATATGGCTGCTATTTCTTTCTTGTTTCTCATTCTCTTGTTCGACTTCCATCTTCACACTACGAAGGGAACTGAAGTTTCATTCATAAATGAAAGCGGCAGTTCAAAAACTTGCACTGTCCATGTTAAGCAACCAGAAGGCGGACTTCTTGTCCAATCTGGGAATGTAGAGAGCTGGCATAAACTTTTCTTTCATTTAGATTAGCAACCTCAATGTACAAGAGGAAAAGAGCTTTTGGCTTAGCTTACCACATGGTTTGTTATATGTACGTAAAATATTGCTCGCTCAAGGACAAATAAAATGAGTTTGATCAGCACTCTAATAGGATAGCATTTTGAAAACAAGGAAATTATGGATGGATATGTTGGCTCTGTTGGGCAAAGCAAGCCTTTCCAAGAACTCAAAACTAATAGCTGGACAAAAGTTATGAAATTTATGTAAATATACAATTTTAAGCCATACTTTAAGATTAAAAAAATTAAGTGTGAAAGTTATAAATAATAAACTTATCGCCATTATTTTTATTGATATTTTTAGATATTATTGAGATTTTTTGAACTCTCTAAATTCTTTGTAAATAATATTTAACAAAAATTTTAAATTTAAAGATTTTAATAAAGCAAAATACCTTCTAATTTCTAAAATTTTTTCCATCAAAAATATATTACACTTAATAAGAGTATTATAACCGTTTAATAGTACAATTATAAATTTTGAATTTAAACTTTAGAGTTACAAAAATATAATAGAAATTTATTGTTAAATTAAGAGTCATAATTTAAATATTATAAATTCTTCTTTAGTAAATTAGTAACTTATATTCTCCCCCTTGGTCTACAAATTTCAAATTCTTATATATACAAAATTATGTACATAAATCATAACGATAAATTATTAAAATTAACAACTTTTCTTCCATGTATTACAAATATATTATACTTCTTATTGTAACCTTAATATGGTAATTAATTTTAATAAATATACTCTATATTTATTCTTAATCCAATATAATGATACTAATTTAATGAATAAATCTCATATTTATTCTAAATTTAATACAAAAATATTTTCTTTCAAATAAATATGTACACTTTATTAAAAAATAAATAATCAGAATTTCATTAATAACAATATGCATATAAATTTATATAATGAAACTAAATCCCATATAAACTATATGATTATTAAACTTTAATAATGAGATATTTTTTATTAAAAGATCTGCAATCATCAATTTAGTACTGATGTGCTCAATAACTATTTTATTTCTTTTAATGCGTTTTATAATGGTTAAGTATTTAATGTCAATGTGTTTGTTTCGACTTTTACTTTTATAGATTTTAGTCAAGAATACAATAGCTAAATTGTTATAATATATTTTCAATGATCTAAAAATTGAATCTACAAATTTGAGCTTAGATATGAAACTCTTTAAACATACTCCATGAGAAATAGAATCAAAACATGAAATGAACTTAGCCTCTATAGTGGAAGTAGCAATAAGTAATTATTTAGCAGTTCGCCAAAATACGACTCCGTCATCTAATATAAAAATGTATCAATATATTAATTTTTTAAAATCATCACAACCAACGAAGTTAGAATTTGAGTAGCTAACCACTTTTAAATTGACAGGTCATCTGTATATAAATATGTAATTTTTGATCCTTTAAAAGTATTTTAAAATTTTTTTTACAGTTTTTCAATGGTTCATACTTTGATTACTCTGATATCGTCCTAATATTCCAACTGTGAAAGTTATGTCAAGTTTTGTACAAACTTGAATATATATAATACTTTCAACAGCTAAAACGTATGTAATATTGTTCATTTGTTTTTTTTCAAGAATATTTTTGGGATATTAATTCAAATTGAATTTATTTCTCTTAACAATTAGTACTATATTTGGAGAACAATCTTTCATTTAAAATTTCTCTAAAATTTTTTTTATATAAGTTTCCTGAAACAGATATAAAATACTCCAATGTCAGTCTTTATATATGTTAATACTAATAATATAACATATTTCACCTACATCTTTTCTATTAAAATTTTTTGAAAGAAATTGTTTTACCTTATGTAGAAACTCTTTATCATTAGTTACAAGTAGTATATCATCCACATATAGAATTAAGAAATAAATTTTACTCTCACTAATCTTTTGATATAGACATTGATGCATGATATTCTCTTTAAAATCAAATAAAAAAATAATTTTATAGAATTTTGAAAACCACTACCAAAAGGTTTATTTCAATCTATATATGGATATATTAAGTTTACAAACTAAATGCTCACTATTATTATAAAAGAATCTTTTAAGTTATTTCATATAAACTTTTTCTTTTAGATTTCCATTAAAAAAAGTTGTATTCACATCCATTTGTTGTAACTTTAAATCAAAATAAATTACTAATGTTATAATTACATAAAAAAAAATTATTTTTAGACACTAGAGAGAAAGTCTTTGTGTAATCAATTTTTTTTTTCCTAAGTGAATTATTTAACAATAAGTCTAGTTTTATATCTTTTAATGTTGCCTAATGAAATTTTTTTATTTTAAAAATTTATTTACAATCTATAAACTTAAAGCCTCTAAACAACTCAACAAAATCTCAAATTATATTCGTTGACATATAATTTATCTCATTTTTTATGATATCATACTATAAGTTAGATTGTTGACAACTCATAACTTATGAAAGTATTTTCGAATTATATACAGTTCTAATATTATAGTCAAACTCTTGTAAATATATAATATAATCATTAAGAATTAATAATTTTTTATTCTAGTAGATGTTTTTAATGTCGTTTCAACATTTTCTTAAATAATATATTATATAACTGGATCTACTAAAATATCATCAATTTGTGAAATTTGATTCTTATTTGGTTGATTATCAACAATTATTTTACCAACATTTATTTGTACTAAAAAGATATTATTGATAACAATTACTTTAGTATTTGAAATGAACAGTTCTAAATAATCATTGTTATAACTTGTCTTTTGAGATTGATCCCTCCCATTAATTAAGTCACTCTCAAGAAATTTAGTATTTTTTGATTTCATAAATTTAGTATAATGTAATAGACAATAAAATCTATATTCTTAAGACCTTTCTAAATATTTAATAAAATATCCACTAATAGTTTTAGAATTTAATTTCTTCTCTTGTGAAATGTAAACTCTTATTTTAGAATGACAACTCTAAACACGTATATATTGTAAACTTAGTTTTCAATCTTTCTATAACTCAAATGATATTTTATTAATAAATTTAATTGGAACTTGGTTTAATATATATATAGCTATCTTAAGAGTTTTTATCCACAAGAATTTAAGAAATTTTGAGTTACTAAACATACTTCGTATTATATTTAACAATGTTTGATTTTTTCTTTCTACTTCACAATTTTAGTCTAGATAATCAAGTATAGTGTATTGAGTAACAATCTTATACTCTTGAAGAAACCCTGTAAATAACTCAAGTACTTGTTTATCCTTTATATATTTATCATAATATTTATCACCTCTATCAAATCTCCATATAGGTGGTGATTCTTTTTTTGTATAACATAATATATATTAATGCCACTCTAAAAATAACAATATTTTTTCTTTTTATATCTTATAATTATTTTCTACTAATTCAAGAATATCTAGGTTGATATTAGATATGTTTGTAAGTTCTAAGACTGCAAAAATATATACTTATATTAAATTTTATTGAAACTTAAATTTTATCGTATTTTATTAATATAAAACATATTAAAAAATATGAATCACATGACAAAAAATATAACCTGTAGATTAAATATTTTATTCAAATAGATTTATATATGTTTATAATAAAATTATTAGATTATATCTAATTCATTGACTCATGTTGATAAATTAAAAAAAATAATACAATATTTTATCCTAATTAATCATATAAACGTAATAAAAATTCTTATGAAATAAAATTTATCACATCTAATATGACTAATTATAATTAATGTTTTAAACCATATATGATCCTAACATAATATAATATTTTATTTAATTAAGAACACTATAGCTACTCCTTAATGGATAAACTTTTATGAATAACTTAAATATTTGAATATATTTTGATATTTATGCTTTACAAAAATTTTCTCCAAAATAATTTTACATTTATTGTACAAGTAAATATAGAGTAATTTATTCAACTAAAAATCATAATAAATCAACTCCCAAAGAAGATTAAAAAGATCACAAGCGATTATACTTAAAATTCAATCTCCTTAGATAAAATTTTTCAAACATATAATTAAAAGCAAATAAAATACTACAATTACTCCTTATAATAATATTTAATATGGCATTTAACTATTTATCTAAATTTTATGTAATTTTTTTTATTATAAGATTTTGCATACTAACTAATGACTCTATAATATATGTATAATTTAAAATATATATAAATCAAGTTAAATATGTCTTAACATATATAAAACATAAATTATATTCTTAAAATAAAATATTAAATTAAATCTTAACTATGTATATAACATAATATAAATAATACGCATAAATTTAAACATTTAAATTGAATTTAAATGTGCAAATAATAAACTTAAAACATTTATAAGATTATAAATGTACATTGAATTTAAAATTAAACAAGTATAATTTTTGGTATTTCAAAATTTCCATGCAATTAATATCACAACAAAAAATCTTTAAAAACTAATAAATGCACTTTTATTGTAAGAATGTGGTCTTTTGGTTTATTAGTTTGGACCCCAAAGAACTTAGTAAAGGTTAAGGGCTCAATTTTTTCTATTTAATTTTTTTATATAATTAATGAAAAACTATTTAAATATAAATAAATGTGCACTTATTATCACAAAATAGAGATTGGGCCAGTGATTTGGGCCTTGAAGTATTAAGCTCTAGGTTCAAATCCAAACCTCCTTTTTTTTTTCTATTATAAATGAAAATGACTTGTCATCCATTGATTCCAGTTATCTTTAACCTTCAATTGGGTCGACTTAACTTGAACTCAATCTGTTCTACATCCGAATAAAATTTAATAATTTTTTTATTATTTTCATGTCTTTTTTAATGAATTTCAAGTCCAAATTTTTCTAAATTTAATTCTCTAATGATGAAGCATAAATTGTCAACAAATAAGCTTAAAACTAATTTTATAAAAATTTTAAAAATTTTAAAAAAAAATCATAACCATATAATCAAATTTTTTATACTTTTATTGAAAAAATTTAATAACTTAAGTAAGAAAAAGATTATTAACATACTTTGATACCAAATATAAATATACAATTTTAAGGTATACGTTAAAATTAATGAAACTAAATATGGAAGTTATAAATAACCAACCTCTTACCATTACTTTTATTAATATTTGTAAATGCTACCAAAATTTTTAAAACTTTCTAAATCCTTTTAATATAGTATTTAACAAGAATTTTAAATTTAAAAACTTTAACAAAGTAAAACATCTCTTAATTTATAAAATTTTTTCTATAAAAAAATCTTTCACTTAATGAAGGTATTATGATCATTCAATATTATAGTTACAAATTTTAAATTTGAATTTTAAAGTTATAAAAATATAATAGAGAGTTATAGTTAAATTAAAGGTCATAATTTAAATGTTACAAAATCTTCTTTAATAAATTTGTAACTTAGAATTTAAGGCTCAAAAGTGATTAAAGGGCCAATAAGATACTTATGGAAAAAAAAAAAATGCATGAAAGGATATAAAAAAGAAGTGATAAAATTCGATGTGAGGGCTACTCTACTATTTTTTTTTTTTTTGTATTGTCTAAAAATCATTTTATTTTCAAACCTTTTATTGGCTAATAAAATCTTCAAAGAAAAATAGTTTACCCAATCTAAAAGGGGCACAACAAAAGAAATCAAGGTATAGACATATTTTTAAGGGTGTGCAACAATTTTGAATAAAATTAGAATTGTTAAGAATCGAATTGACAAAAATTAGTTTTGAACTAAAACCGATTTTTTATGTTAGGTTCCAATTGCAAAGATTGAAAAATTGGAATCGAATCAAAAAATCAATTTAATTTTAAAAATTATAAATTATTTAATTTATTTTATATTTTAAAGACAAAACATATACCAATTCATATTCAATAAGTTGTTCAATTAATGAAATAATAACATTTAGAATTTTTTATTAAAACTATAAAAAAATTAATTTTAAATAAATACTTCAAACTTAAATATAACACATAATGTTAAAATTTATTATTAAATTTGTGCAAACATATTTCTTATATAAAATATTCTCATATTTAGTTCAATAAATAATTTATTAAAAAAAAAAAAAATTTTTGTCCATTAAACTACATGAAAAA
>CP135557.1:5890166-5979711 GCA_032402905.1 Khaya senegalensis | reverse complement strand
TTTTCCCACTCTTATCCCCACTGAAATCACTAATTTATTGCAGACAGAATTATAATCCAGATCATTAATACCTCGAGAGAAAAATAAAAACTCACCCAACCTCCTCATATGTGACATCAGAAAATTGTCTAGGCTTCATATTTTCAGCACCTGCACCATTAAGTGCTGTTGACTGCTGCACCGCCAAGATAACATTGTTACGCAATTGTTCCTGCAATTATTGCCTTGTTAACGAATTCCTTTATACAGTTGGCTAGAAACGAATGCAAACACACAACATGAACACAAAATTGATTCTAGCTAAATTATCTGCATTCCTTACCTAAAATACTGCCATATCTAATATTTAAATAATTTTAAATATCTAATAATTTGGTCGATTTTGAATATAGATATCAAACATATATATATATATGTTTGATATAATCAAAATAGAATACAGATGCCAAACATATAAATTTTTTAGATAAATATTGAATATTTGGTTGGACACACGACCATCCTTATCAGTAAACCTACTATTACAGCATTAACCTCATGTTTCATGCTAAACTTAAAATTAAAATGATTATATCATCTTTTTTATTTAAAAATTTGAATAAATTTAAAATCTTAAGACATCTAAATGTATAAATATAAATAATTTAATGTTTTTATATTCAAATTTTATTAAAATATAATTATCAAGTTTTTAGTGCTAACACCTTAAAAACTATTTGAATAATTAAAAATTGAATTACATTCAATATTTAATAATAATAATAATAATAATAATAATAATAATAAAGAACCATAAACTTAAGATATGTTTAACATTTTTTATTAGTGTGAACAAAAGTATTATAGATAAAAATGCCCCCACATAATACGCAATAATATTGCTACTTACCAAATATCTTTTCAATTTTATTATTAAAATTAACTCAAAACCGTCTGTATCAAATATACACTTAATCAACATCCGATCAAAAGTAGAAGTGCCTTGCAAAATCTTCTTTGAACAATTTGATCAATCCACCTCAAGTAATTAATAAGTAATTCGTACCGTTTGATTGAAGCATCCCCTGGATCATACAAATAACAACGAATGTTCATGAGACAACAACAAATGCAATTAAATTCTATCAACTAACCACAAATCTACTACTCTTCCTCAGGCTCCTCGGGGAGGGGGAAAAAAAAAAAAAAAACCTAATTTGGGACACCAGCCAAGGACAAGGGAAGTAAATTTACAATCTACATTCAACTACCATTGGTAATGTTTGCCAAACCATGTTCAAGGCCTCGTCTAAATCTAGCTCACAACTACCTAAAATAAGCATCTTTTTCCCATCCTCTCTTAGAGAGGAAAAGGAACTTAAAAACGCAGAAAAAAAATAATAATAATAATAATAAAGAGTTGGGGCAGTGTTGCCAATTTAAGCTGATATACAAGTTGGTAACCTCCCCTCTTGTAAGATCCAAAAATAAGGCACATACAGTTTACAACGTAACAACAAAATGGGTCTCAGTTTTGAGGATTCGAACAAATTAACTTCACTGAGGGATTGCCTTGCCTGTTATTAACATCAACACCCGTCACCACGCTGGGAATGCAATCATTTCTGGGACGAATGATGCGGCCTCTTCCGTGAATGACGCTTGTCCTTTTCAAAACTTGAGTTTCTACGCATGTCATCAAGATCAATGAATAGTGATTGCTAAAGGCTGCAGTGCAGGGTTTTGTCAGCGGACTTAATAATATAGTTCTTACGAATCATCATCTTGCTTTTTATTTGATGACTCTGGCATTGTCCAAGATGGTCCACCCACCTGTCAATGAGTTGATTGGCTCTGTGTTGTACTGTATCTTATTACAAAGCCAACTTTTGTTTAAACTAAAGCGTGGTCAGTGCAGATTCAATGCACTCCAAAAATAGGTTTAGCCTCGCAAACATCAGCCTGTGGTTTGGTCATTGAAGCCAAACCTGATTCATTTCTAAAAGCTTAAAAACAAAGAAAGATCCATTTTCCGATCAAAGAGAAGCAGGCATAAATAAGGCCATTATTAGCTCAGTAGGATCTTGGACTTTTCCTGTCCTGGAATCTAACCTCAACATGTACCACATGCCTCCTGCACCTATTTTTCATATACTCTTATGGCCTAGTTAGACCAAAAATGTAATGACCAGACGCCAAACTAAGTTTCCATATAGAAATTTAATTTACTCTCCAAGGTCCTACAGGAACAAAACCCTCAGCCTACGCCAGCCAAAAGTTTCACATAGACCTCCATAGAATGTGTCGAGAGGAATGTTTTCAGAGGTATTCGAAACAGCTGCAGTAAGCTGTACCTATTACAATGCTGAAACACACCACCATTTAATCACCATCCATCAAAAAGTGCACCTGATGGAATCCCGATGTATCAGCTAGTTACCTTGGGGGAAGGATTGATAAGCAAGGTGTAAATGCATTATTAATGCTTTTATATGCATAAACCATTTGCTTCAACAATAGACCAAACAAATTGAGAATCAAGCATAGTACAAATGATGTCAGAAGACTGGACCTGATCCTGTAATTCAAAATGATAACTCATGCCAAAGCTGCATTATTTCTGGATCAAACAAAAATTTCAACCTAACAAATTAGAACACATTATATTTAGCTGAAAAAATTACACATTATCAGAGGAGCATACTAACAAGATGGCACAACTGCTTGATGCCTCTGCTATGGACTTCCAGGTACTCTTCGTATGACTGCAATAACAAACCACTGCAAGTTATTCATCAAGGAGAAAAATTTAAGCATCAGCTGCTGCAAAAGACGGTCTTCCTACTATCTATACAAATAAACTTCATTTAAATAAATAAGATTAAAAAATACATCTAAATACTTCCCTCCAGTGTTTAAGCAGAGCAGAAAGATAAGAATAGAGAATGCAAAACCAAAAATTTAAGGGGATCTACTGTGTAATTAAGCTGTGTACAGCTAACCTAGCTTAATTGAATGGCCCATACCCACATAAACAAGAAGATACAAGGATCTTGACTGATAATGCAAAACTTTTTGTCAAGCAACAGTAGCAGGATGATGGTACTTTTTTAACCACTCAAAACCCCACAATATCAAAAGAAAAAATAACAGAAACATATGCAAAAATGCAGTCAATTCACTCTTCACTTATACTTCAGTGCAGATCAATCTTCCATGCAGCAACCCACGCCTAAATGCTTAATATGGTTGCTCACTGAAAATATGTTCTCTCAATTAGCTGACTCAATTATTTGTGTACTCCATTGGGTAAAATGTCAAGCAACTAGTAGTAATTGCATGACTTATAACCCTTCAATAAGTTGCACATTTCTCAATTATTTTGCCAAAGAAAAGATTTATTGAAAAAAGAAGAGGTGCAGACAACTAGATGAGTAATAGTATTCCTTATATAGCATTTGCATAAACAAAAATTTCTTCACCAAGCAAAGGATGAACCTTCAAGCAGTGTCAAAGATGCTAAGGATACATTTTCCCAGCTCATAAGTTCAATGGGTGTTAACAGATTTTAGATGCTGAGTGGATTACGCCTCATTAACTGGTGCATACAGTTCCTTGAAAAAGAGAAACAATGGCATCTTTTCAACTGCTCATAGGTAAAGGAGTGTGAGATCATATAATGATTAGTATTTTATTTTATTTTATTTGAATATGAAACTGAGAAATCCTATAATGATTAATGACTCAATTCAATCTCTGAACCCAAGGGAAATGCCTCAACCTGGAGGAAATAAAGGAATTCCAGCTGCTAATTCACTACACAGATTGTTTACAGACTTGCTCAACTATCCCGAATATTTTGTCCAATTTTTTTCTTATTTTTCCCAATGTGCAGTCAGGGTTCTTCAATTTTGGATATAAAATAATAATCACTCACGTATCCTGAATATTATTTCCTAAAGTAATTCTTCTTCCACATGAAAAAGGTATTTCAAGTCAGATTCTGGACCCAATACAAACAAATTTGATACAAGCTCCATGCCCTGGCCGGATAGATAAAGTAACAAGGTGGCCCCTAGTGAGCATCATGATTAAAAATTATGAGTAAGATACAATGGCAATCTATCACTCTTATACACATGGGCTAACCAAGATAATCCTTGTATAACCTATAACCATCCAAGTTTTCACTATTTATTCCACTTCAAACAAACCAATAACTACCACCTTTTCATTTAATTGATTAAATCACCCACTTCATCTATGTTAATATGCTTGTAAAGAAATGTTGTTTCAGGCATTAATTAAAATAAATATTGCAGAAATATTAGAGTCACCAAGAATGAGAAGTTATGGCAGGACCCAATACCATTTCAAGAAAATCATCCTCAGTTATGGTACTGCCAAGAGGGCTTTCCACAGATAAGCCACAAAAATCATATCTAGTAGACATATCGTTGTCCACTTGTAAATTAGTGAGGTTCCCATTGATCTGAGAATGATTCATCCTCACAAGTTTCGATGGCATGGAAGTGAAAGGCAAATTTTCAGCATCCATGCCACGTTTCTGTGCTAGATGACAATTACTTGCTCCAGCTTGATGTTGCTAGAGGAAGGAAGGATAAGGCATGGGTGTCCCAGCCATATACAGTGGAGGCATAAGATATTCATCTCCCAGAGAACTTGAAGGCTCCATACAAGGCCTCTTTGCGGGAAGGTCATCATTACAAAAACTGAATAAGCATTAAGTCACAATAACTAAGAAGGCTCATGAACTCATTTTGATGAAATACAAGACCATTAAGTATGTGCGGTGAAGACACCTTGTCCGCAAGCCATCCACATCACCCTTTCCGTCAAGAAGGTCACAAAGAGGTTCTCCAATATCTTGGGGCAATTCCTAGGAAGAATATAAAACACTAGCATATATTAACATTGTTTTTATATTGCCAAAAGGAACAAAAGACAAAGAAAAACAAGAATACTGTATCGGGACACCTGGCAGTCTCTGCTAATCTTCACTGGTTTGTAGTTATTCAATGGATTCTTGAGATGAAGAGTCTTTAGGAAAGGTAAATCATTTAATTGAAGCCATTTGACTTTAAAACTGTGCCCCCAAGTATTATTTTTACCATTTCCTTGACTCCAGACATTGTCTCGCCTCCACCCAACAGAAGACATCATTTGGGCATACCCTTGGAAGAAACCACTCGTGTTGACACTGAATATAAGAATGACTTTACTAGAGTTCTGCAAAACAAGCACATGCTTCCCTATAAAGCATTAAGATTGAGAAAAGAGTACATTGCATATGAAAAAAAAAAAAAAAAATAGGTGATCTTACACGAAAGGCTTCATCCAAAATTGTTTCATTCATGACCTGAGTAGCCCAAATCCCCTTCTCGATTGATTGTTGGATATTATGATGGTTCAAACTCTTAACGATGAAATATCTTGTATTATACAGTTTACCCTTTTTGTTTTCAGTTGAATTTTCCAACCATCCATCAGAATGCTCTGCTTTAGCTTCTTCTGCCAGAGAGGGATAGCCATCCTCATTAGCTTTGTAGCTTGAGCCTGTTTAGTGACATCTCTTACGCATATTTTGATTGAATTGTGCTTTAAGCTAGGCACATGTATGGGGCATAAATAAACAAGCATCATGTGTCAAATTGTACCACAGAGTTTGGACGTTATTTTAAGACAAACTTTCAAGCGAACATTAATCATACCAAAGTAAATGACTGATATAGACAAACCAGAATGAAGATACTGGTAACTCCGACCCCCAACTTATGTGAAGCGTGCACCCTAGATCCAAGCTTAAGCAGCACAATTCACTGCTTTACAAAGAGGACACCAATTTAAGACTAATTTTAATTTTGGTTAAGTGTGATTACACAAACATGCATAATACAAAATCAATCAGGACAGCCTCCCTAACATTTTGATAAACTGGAGAATTTATGCAATGCATAAAGCGACGCAAGCAAATGATGTGTTGGAGACATGCTATTATTTAAATTTCCAGAGATATTTCAGGAACTTTTGGCCTCTAATTTACTTATTATTATCATTTTTTTAATAGGAAACAAAAAGTAGTTGTATTTAATGAAAAATAGGTGCACAACAAAGTGATCTAGTTGTCCCCAAACATCCAAGTCAACTAGATTTGTGTTCAGCCTCAACTTCAATTGTAGTAGGAGGTAATGATTTGACAAACAATTTCGAGAAATTATGGGATGCAGATATTTGAAAAGAATTTTGTTGCTAATTTCTATGTAATTCCAATTTTTATTTATTTAGGTTTATAGATGTTTCTGAGTGTAGGAATAACCATAATCAACAACTCCTTGACATTAAGGAAATATTTGCAGTTTTAGTCAAGTTTACAAAGAATTTCGGGCTTCGCTTTAGTTGGATTGAAATTTGAGAGAAAGCGGGAGAGGATATATTACCAGCTACAATTCAGGCCTGTCTACCTATTTCAGGTGACTAGTTAAACAAAGTTTTTCACACCACAACATGACTCTCAACCCAGCAATATACAAACCACATCATCCTCATCCCAACAAAGCACTAGTTCCAAGGAAAAGATGGAAAATTATGATATGAGGTTGCAAACCAAAATGCCACTGAACTATAAAATAGAAAAGTATAGGGAGAAATTCAAATAAATTGAGCATGCATCTTTATTACTTGGATCATCTGAATTTCCCACGTCATGTTTTTCGGTCACTGACGAATCCACCACAGATGCATTTTCTTTTGCAGTATCAGAAGACATATCCTTTCACAAACCTCCTACGTCACAATGCAGGTATAAATTGATGATGCAAACTGAACGTGTACATTCCAGCCCATAAATTAAAAAAAAAAAAAAAGGAACTATACCGGCAAAAAATTTGATAGTAATACCAAATATACAGTTCAAGGTCAGAAGCATCATTGTAAGAG
Organism: Khaya senegalensis; assembly: GCA_032402905.1. Taxonomy (NCBI): domain Eukaryota; kingdom Viridiplantae; phylum Streptophyta; class Magnoliopsida; order Sapindales; family Meliaceae; genus Khaya; species Khaya senegalensis. The sequence goes on along the minus strand of CP135557.1, from coordinate 5,972,775 downwards.
AAATATTCACTTCAAGCCTACTCATGTGGCACATTCCAGTTTACTTGGAAACTGTATCGCATAAGGTTAGACATCTCTGGCATTTACATGAGCAGAAATTAGAAACACAATTGCTATGCAAAAAATTTGACAGTAATACCAAATATACAGGTAAAGGTCAGAAACATTATTGCAAGAGAAATATTCACTTTAAGCCTACTCATATGACACATTCCAGTTTCCTAGGAAACTATATTGCATAAGATTACTCTCACATAGAAAGCAAATTGATGAATTATGACTCACTTATTAGGATGTCAATGTAGTCCAAGCGTATTAATATGTCGCAAAAGCATGGGTTACCTGAGGACCACAGCCAAACCCATCAAGCTGGTTTTAACTCTTTGGTTGAGTTTTGAGAGCAAATGCTTCACTATTTTTCTCTTTATTGAGATAGCACCTAGCAAAGACTATGGAGCATGAACAAATTCATAATTCATTCAATCAACTTACACCAATTAATGCCAAGATGAGGAAACGATAATGGGCGGCGAAGGTCATCAACCTGTTGGTTTCCCAAGCAGAAGCCCTCGCCACACATATTTTATCAAGTACTTTTAGTTGGGGCAACTATAAATGATGCTATTTAAGAGAAATCCAAATTCATTATTCCCACACACACATTCATGATGTTACATTTGTAATCTGTTTCTTTCATATGGAATCATCTATTATGCCATTTCCCTCTAAGATAATTTTTTATTTTCTAATTCTTTCAAGCATTTTCTCTAAAACCATTTGAAGAGCGGTGTCTACTCTTTTCCACTTCAACCAACCCGCCAAGGCCAAAGAGAAGCAGGTTTATAAGACTCACATTTTGAAAATGCTAGCATGCTCAATACGTAACTATCCATGAACACAACAATAAGATCAACAGAAATGGCAACAATTCACTTAACATTAATCTCTGCCAACAAACTCCCGAGAGAAGTAGTAATGTTAACTCAAACAATTAACAGATAATCAAAAGAAAATCAAGCACCAAAATCTCCCAATTTTCCTTCATCTGCCAAAAATTTTTAATTTTTATTGTTTGTTTTTATTTTATGAAAAAAAAAAATAGTGTAACAATACATTTAAGTTATTATAGTCAAATTTATTTTTTATCTAAATTTTAAATAGATTTAAAATTTCAATAAATTTAATATATAAATCTAAATAATTCAAAAATATGTTCATTGTTTATTTATAATGTTTGAATACAAAAATAATTTAACATATCATACTCTTATAGATAATTATACAAATTTTATATATTAACAAATAAATATGTAAATATATTTATAAATTACAATTTGTCATATGATACTCTTATGCTTAAATAAATGTTATAAATTAGCAAATAAATAAAATTTGCAAAAATTTTTGTAATATTACAATAAGAAAAACTTAATCAAATATTTGTATTCAATCGTTAAATTAAAATATGTAATTAATTTTATTTATATTTAATTACCAAGTTTTCAATGTTAAATTAGAAAATAAATGCATATGTACTTCAATTTAATATATTTAAACTATTAAAATTTAATCATACGAGCGTTCATTCGAAAAAAAATAAACAAGCACCTTGTATCAATAAACTTGTCACTTCTAAACATAATCCCACATACATAATACAATTTCATTAGAAAAAGTAGGTATAATTTAGGATTGCCCTAGCTTATAAAATAATTTATTTCATCTCCAATACATAAATAATCAATTGTTAAGAAAAATAGTTAAATGTTTAATAAATTATATTTGAAATAATTATTTTTTAAGTTATTCTAAAAGCAACCCAACTTACTTGAAGAAGCTTATGTTAAAATAGGTTAAATTATGAAACAAGCCATTTAAAAAATATTATCAAAAACTATTTTAATTTGAAATTATAAAATAAACTACTTTTAATTAACATTAGAATGAATGTATCTGGGTAAGAAGTCATTAAACGAGTGTAAATAATGTGATAAATCAATTCTATTTAAGGTTTGGTAAAGTCTATTTTAAATAATTTATTTTTTTAATAAAAATTATAAATAAAATAAAATTATTATATTATTGGTATATTAATCGAATAATATTTTGTTGCATATAAATTTATTTTAAAATTAAATAATTATTATAATAATAATTATATTGAAAGAAAAAAATTTAAAATTTATTATTTTTTTATTAAATAATTATATTAAGACTTTTTTATTTAAATTTTTTTTGTTATTTTATACAATAATTTATAACTTTTTTTATTATTATTTTTAGACAGAGAGAAAGGATTGTTCAATTCACCCGTACCTAAACTTAATAGTGGGAGTGTAAAAAAGTAATTAGTCAAATTCGATTCCTAATGAATTCCAGGATGGAAAAAAAAGAAGAAGAAGAATGGTGTCAATTAAGAATGGCAAAAGAGTTGACAAAAAAATGAATGATGTTCTTTGTTTCTTTCACTGTTCCCGATCATCTTCAACATATTTTTTGGCCGCGCATGCACCTCGCGCGCCACCTCACAAACTGGACCAGACTGAGCTTTCGCATCTTCTTGAGTCGTCTGCAACCTTGGCCGCCGCATCGCGCTCCAGCTGCTCCATCAGATGGGTACATTCGCATATGAGGAGCAACAGAGGGAGCCATGACAGTTGGCTTTATTTCAAGAATTGAGTCTGCAGACTTGCTCTTCTCTCTTCTTTCCGCTGCATCTCCGTTTGGCTAGCTGTTCGTGTGCGAATATCACAAATGCTGCAGCCATCCTCGCGTATATCTTTCTTCATAAATTTGACCTTCTTGGCATCCATACCAGGCTTCACCCAAATAAAAAAAAGAAAAACTACCACCGGGTAGGCTAATTAACTTGTTCCTCATCAAAGGATTGCTGTCATCATCATCCCCAAATTGTTATGATGAGTCTGATTCTGTTTCTCCCAAGCATTCTATTACTTTTCAATTCATCATGGACGCATATCCGGCCCTCCGTTCTGTGCATATTTTCCTACTATCTTCCCCTGAGATGGCTTCACTCTAAACTTAGAATGTAGGTATCTGTCATTCATATGTGGTGAGGAAGCTTTGTATTATTTAAAATTGAGATCAGCAGTCTCTTTTACTGCCTTCCATTTCTTCCTTCTAACATTCCAGTCATTGTATTTAGGGCTCCAAATTTTCTGTTCAATTTCATTCAGTCCCCATTTGTGAAATTTCAATCTATCCTTTAAGATTTTCTCCCCTCACCTCATAATTTCATCATCTAAATTCAATTTATGCTCTTTCTGCTATTTTTTGTTCATTTCAGTCTTCTTATTTTTATAAGCTCTTTTAGACCGCTTAATGTCACAATGCTTTAGGTTTCCTGATTTCTTATGTTGTTTTGGGCTTCTTGGTTTTTTATCTGAGCTTCTTGGTTTTAAAGTTCCTATAGGCCTCTTGGTTTCTCAAGCTGTTTTGGACCTCTTGGTTTTCTTAGACTTTTCTAAATCTCTTGGATTTTGATACTATTAGGCTTTACTATGCCTTTCAAATTTCCAGATTTCTTTACAAAGGACATTTCGGTTTTGCTTCACCACCATATTCGGATTCTTAGTTCTCAAACTCAAGATTGCATCTGCTATTTTATCTTGAGTTTGAAGTAGGTGTTAATTTTATCTTCAAATGATCATTTCCTTAGTTTTGGGTAAAAATGACAATAGAGGATGGGCCAAAAATGCCATTTTTCTTAAACATTTTTATTTTGAGGAGAAAATTTTTGTCTTTGGCCCATCATAATTTGGGGACATATTTTTGTTATGGACCAAAGCTTAAAGTTATATTATAATTATTTTTATTTGAATTTTTATTATTTTTATTTTGATAATTTAAAATCTAAAATTATATTACTAAAGTTTTGGCTTTTAGTTTTATCAAAATATATTAAATTATTTTTTATATGTTCACAATAACAATAATAATATAAATTAATTTTTCATATCACTCTAATAATATTAAATAATTTTTTTTTTTTTTACTTTAACATTATATATTTTATTTTTTATTGTAAGAAATATAATAAAAATATATTGAGTCAAATATTACTAGATAGGTTTTCTCTTTTTTAGTCCAAAATGATTTTTTTTTATTAGTTATTTTATTTTTAACATTTTTTTTTAAACTTCTCAAAACTAAGACAGAATGGGGCCCCTTCCCTGTCCGTTAGGCAAAACAACGCCAAAATTGGCTTCGTTCCTCGGCTTGAACAAGCAACACAGCCGCACGCGAGAACTTTTGCCATGCCTTTGTGGTGGGTGAATTTATTGTTAGTAGTTGTTATCTAAGTGTTAGATGATGTTAGATAGTTGTTAGTTCTTCATTGTAAAGCTCATGAATAGACTTCATCTTTGTAAGAATTAATCAAGTAACCAAGACAAAAATTTAGCAATATCTCATTTTTAATGTTCTTTATCTTTCATTTTCTGCTATTTCTATCATTATTTCTAACAACAATGATACATATATATATATATATATTATTAACCATATGTTATAATTTATGTGATTTATCATTGTGAATGCATACGGATGGGAATTATTTACTACTAAATATTGAATAAATTGATATTCATGATAAAATAAAAAATAATAATAATTTATAAGTGTTGATGCCAGAATTTCACATAGCAGCTGTCAACACAAAATTTGTTTTTTTTTTTTTTTTTTTTGGTGGGGACAAAATTATTGATGTGGATGTTCTTAGGACAAAAAGTAATATTTCGGGTTAGTTTTTCTGCAAAATAGAACAGAACGGAGCTGCTAGCTGCTCAATGAAATTTCTTTGATGCTTAATTTAGTCTAAGAATTTTCTGCGTATAATTGTACCGCCAAAGAATTAAGGGGAAAAAAAATACTAAATACAATAAAAAGAATAAGAAAAAAAATGTTTTTTCCAATATTTAGAAAGTCGTTTCAATATTACTCTAACAATGTAATAATTGTATAAAGTAGAATTTCACTCCCCCTCTTGTTTATTTTAGACCTTGTTTATAGGCTCATAACTTCTCCTTATTGTAAAAATCTAATTAGCATGGACTTGGTGAAGCTTTGTTGTGGTAAAAAAAAAAAACAGCAAAGAATAGTCCACTTGCAACTTTTATTAGATGATATCTACTGTTTTAATATATCTTAAATAATTAACAATATATTTACTAATTCGTATTCGTAATAAGTTGAAATTAAAATAAATTGAAATCAGAATAAGAAATGAGAATTACTTTAATTGCAAGAATTATAATTAGAATGGGTTAAATTTCTATACAATGTGTTTACTTTATATTAGTATCAAAATTAAAATAAAAAAATATTTTAAATTATTAAAATATTATTAATTAATATTTGTCATTATTATTATTTATTATAATAATTATAATTATTATTATTTAAAAAATTATTTTTATTAATAATTATTATAATAATAATTTTTAAAATAATAATTATAAAAAAATATTAATAAAAATAATACTAATTATTATATTTTTTTATAAATATAGATAATTTTATTAAAAGCAAAGAAATTAAGGATAAAATAAGTAATTTATTATTTTTATTATTTTATATTTTTTTAAGAATTAAAATAAATTAAATAATTTATTATTTAAATGAGGGTAAAATTGACAGTTCAAAAAATGAAATTCTTATTCCCAAACCCTCCTTGAGAATCAAATTCTTAATTAATTTCACTAATTTTATTTCTATTCTCATTACTATTTTAATAAGTAAACATTAGATTGATTTAGATTTTAGATTTTAAATTCTAATTTTGTGTTAATAAACACATTATAAGAATGCTGACGCAAAACTTAATCCTTAAGCCAGTAAAAATTTAAGGACAACAACAAGTATAAAGAAACAATTTAAAGACTTTTGATCAGGTGAAAAATAATCCCAAGGAAACTATAAGAGCAATAGTTAAACCATTTCTTATAATCATAAACAAATTATTTGATGATGTCACATATTATATTTTATAAGAACCAAATGTTGTCAGATGACTCATGGGGCCTCATCCATATCAATATTCTAACCCATTTTCGTGATCATAATCTGAATATGAATGCTTTATAAATTATTGTAATTGGTGGGGTTGAGACTTGAGAGATTGAATTGTTGAACAACGCATTCATTGATTAAATTTACATATGAAAACGCTATTAAACTGAGTAAATTAAAATTGACTCGTTCAACAATTTCATTAATAAATATTGGGGCTCCATTGTAACATTAATCAACCCCCAAATTTGTTGCGTTTAGGAAATTAAATTACCAATGATGATTTTTTTCTTTCTTATTTCTTATTAACTATGATGGCTTTGCTCTATATGTATATGTAATAATCAATATGCATGTGTATACTTTCCATTTTTGGTTAGAAATAGCTGAATAAAGGATAAACTGATTATAATATTTAAAAGAATTTATCCCATTAACAACTCTGTAGCCTTGTTGTAAATTACTGATTGCATGTAGCTTTGACAGATAGTCATGCTATATTTATATTCGAACTAGAAAATGCACTGCTGTTCCCGGACCCGCATATTGACGATTAAGATATCATACCTAATCCTGTTCCCTCACAATTATGACCAAATTATTGAAGAGTGAATCAGCACATATCTTCAATTAGCAGGAAATTAAAAGGTTAATTACTTTGTCTTCTTCTTGCCTTGGTATATGTAAACTTATAATTAGTATTACTATAACCCACTTTTCTCATTTGAGGAAGGATGATTGTTAAAATGTTAGTCCCATTTTTTACTAAGATTTCTTCTTCATATTGCTCTCCTTTCTTCTTCCTCTAAAACCCAATTTTCTGATAAATTTTGAGCATGCAATGACATAATGGTTTAGCTGTCACCATCATTGACAAAGAATGCCGACTAAAATTTATAAAATTCTCGTTTCTGAGAATGGACCTTGACTTGATCAGCCCTATCAGATGCTAACACAATAAACCATGTAAACATTATGATTAATTTTCACAGCCCTGGATAGGTGTAGTTCCTTGAAACAAAACCTGAAGCAACGAGGTCACACCTGAAATCACCTTGTCCACCAGCAATAACAAAATCTTAAAACCCTACCATGGGCCCATCAAAGATATCATTCCCAACTAAGCAAAATCTCCTCAACTCATCTTTCGGTTTTAGGTATATATACAATAGATAAGTCTACCGGAAATGATATGCAGCTAGACAATATCATGGACTATATTCCATCAATATTTCACTTTGCCCAAACAGATTATGATCGCCATCATGATCTGCTTCAGTTATCTTCTAGTACTGCAACTCCTTGTCAACAAGATAATCTCGTGTCGAAAGCTTTTGAGGATTGCAGTGATCTTCCCAAGATATCTGATAATAGACGGCAGCGAAAAGCAACAAACAGCTTTGCTGTCGATGATGACAATCCTACTGACAGCAAGAAAAGGAAGATAATCCATAGAGATATTGAAAGACAAAGAAGGCAGGAAATGTCTACTCTTTATAGAGCTCTAAGATCATTACTTCCTATCGAGTATCTCAAGGTCAACTTCTTTTTCTTTCTAATTTATATCAATTTGTGCATAATTTTCTTCAATTCGTACTTGTAATGGAGCACTTTAGCTCTGTCCTTTGGTATGCCAGGTGGTGAACAATATGATATATCTTATGGTGTTGAACATATGATTCAGGGAAAGAGATCTATATCTGATCACGTGCATGAGGCAGTGAATTATATAAAAGATGTGCAAAACAAGATTCAAGAGTTGAGTAAGAAAAGAGACCAGCTACGAAGATTGTCTGAATCATCCACTTCCAGCAGTTCTGGGATAGAATGTTTTCAGAGTCATCCAGAAGACAACGTGGCAGTTAGACCTTATTTGGAAGGAGTTGAAGTTGTTGTAAGCACTGCTTTCAAAAATGGGGCGCTTCCCCTTTCCAGAGTCTTGCAAGTTCTCATTGGAGAAGGTTTAAGCATCGTCAACTGCATTTCCACTAAAAAGAATGAAATGTTACTTCACAATATCAAATCTGAGGTATTGTTACATGAATCCGTTAGGGTTTTGCGGCAATTTCTTACTTCTCATGAAAAACAATATGATCTAATTTTTTCAGTTTATTGCATAGGTGAATGATGGAAGAAGCATCGACTTTCTTGAACTACAACAAAAGATAATAAAATTAACAAGCCGGTCATCGGATTAGATTTCGCCGTGTGCTTTGTGGGAGTTTTATTTATTTATTTATTTATTTTCCTGGAGCTGGCGAAACATGGTTCATAATTGCCCTGGCATTCCACCTCTTTGCTTAAGGATGGTGTGATTATCAAAATCGAACAAGTTTTCTGTAATCCTTGTTTTGCAAAAACTAAAAAATAAAAAGAAAATGAAATAAAATTTATAAGGTTATGCTTGATTGTTGACTAATTAGCCGTTTTCTTCATCATTGATCTGTTAAATGTTCCTTGCCTAAGTATATCACGATTCATTCCTTTCATTGAGTCTGCTTTTTGTTATGGAGCTGTTTGATTCAACTAATTGAAATTGTTGCCATATCTCAAGTTTAGTTATTGTGACAGTCTTAAATTTCGGGAATTGAGATTATTAATTGCGACACACACACACACACACACATATATAAGAAAAATTGAACTGTAGTTTATTATCTTCTTGTTAATCAACCCATACCCGTTCCTTTTAGAAGAAGAAGAAGAAAAAAAAAAAGAGAGGCTAATGCAACGTACAAGAACTTGTTCCTTCACATCAGTGTGCTATATGCTGGTTAATCTAGTATGTTTTTCAAGTAAATACTGCATATGGAAGAACAACATTAATCTTTTTGAAGTCATATCTCATTGCCAATGAAATATTCTCATATAAAAACTTGTGATTCAACTGTAGTGATCCAACTTGAAATGAAGAATTGTGTGTGTGTGTGTGTGTGTGTGTATTTTCTTTTTTTTTTTTTATATATCAAGATTAATAATTTATTTTCTCTTAAAAATAGTGGGTAGATATCTCTTCAAATTAGAATAGACATTATTCAACGCGGAGCCTTCAAGGACACAGTCAAGGTAGTGGTTTAACAACATTTCTTTTAGTTGGTCACCAGTGTTCGAACTTTAGGAGAAGTAATCGTGCTTGAACCCTAAGACAAATATCGGATTAAGAATATTTGAGCCTTAACCATGTGTTTGTGTAATGTCTTGCATTAGTTTTAATATTATAAAAATTATATCTGTATTTTCTCTTACATATTGCTTACTCTACATTATTAGGTCCCTTGCATCAGTTCTATTCTAAAAATTATATAGGCATAATTTCTACCATATTTCTTATATTAGGTCTATTAATATACTCTACAGCTAGTAGAAGTATTGCCACTTAGAGTACTCGCGGTTCTTACTAGCTAAGTTTGCATTCATGTAAATTATCCAGCCAGGAAATGCAATTAAAGCAAAACTACTCCGATTCAAATGTTGTGTCTTCCTTGTTTCTTGAATAAAATTAAAGTTCACTGCAAAGCTTGCTTATGCAGTTAAAAATATACTAGGTTTTCCCCACAGTTTCCCCAACCCGCTTCATTTCTCTCTTTCTAGCCAGTTTAAATGAGTAATTGAACATTATTCTCTCTATGGATACGGGCCAATAGTTTACCTCCATACTTTCTTGGATACTTTGATTTTTGGCTACTTTGATTCAATAAAACAATATATACGTACCTGCACTAGATGTCAAGTTATCATCCAATGGGTTCATGCAATATCGTTGTTATAAGCTAGCAAAATTCCCAGGAAAATTTATAGCTAGCTCTGAATTTGCATGAGAGAAAATTAATCAGGGTCCTCTTCTACACTTTTTATCTCCCTTAAGTTAAATTTTAGAGGCAAAAGCTTCATTTAATGTCATGGGTCCATCTATAAAAATAACTCAGGAGTATCAACTTGCATCTTCGGAAGTGGGTTTATTTGCTTCACATAAAAAATGTGTATACAAATTTAATGATTGCAAATTGTAGTCCCACACTGCACTTGGTGCAACAAGATTAATTGCTAAGACCATTTTGTAACGTATATGTCCATTGCCCATTTGTACGCATATCTCACACATATTTTATAATATCTTCAGTTTCATTAGTTTAATCTTTAGAGAAGTTGGGTATACTAATAATGTTTGTTTTGTAATGTTTAATAATTTTTTTTTTAAAAAAAAAGTAATTGTTAATATTAATTTTAACGAGACCAATTCATTTTTTAATGTTTAATATAGTTAGTATTTTTATTTTGTTACAACTATATTTTAAAAACTATCACAATTTACTGTTTAGTGAAGTGCATATTTAATATTAATATATAATGTCTTATCACATGATTTTTTAATAAAATTATCAAAATTTTCTCAATATTATATAAGTGATCATTTTTAACACATCTATTAATATGATATTGATACAACATAAAATTTATAAATTTATAAATTTAAATTAATATAAAATAATATAATTATTAAATAAATCATATGAAACAATATAGTTATCAATCATGTCAAGTTTAAATTTACCTTTTTCAATATGTAAATTTATTTATTTTACGATTAATTATTAAAATAATCATTCATTGGTCTCTCAACTAAAAGAATTAACTCTCAATTTAGCTATAGTTTGCCCCACTTTCTGCTATGGATGACACCATCAACATACATACATACATACATACATACATACATGGATATTATCCATCTCAATTGTCATTTATGAATTTATAATCTTGTTTATGTGTTGCAATCTGGTTATGGCTACCCCCTTTGGTCCACATTTAACCATTTTCGGATTAAAGCATAAAAATCACTACATTGACTGCTTAATTTGATAATGTAAAAGCTACATAACATAGACTGCATGCATGCATGTAATGTATATAGTTTTAGTTTATATTTTGTTATGGATGACTTAGCTTTGATTAATCAATATGATCTTCCTAATTTACATTCTTCTAATAGTTAAAATAGACTATAATAAAAATTAAAAATTTAAGTGTTGTCCCATTCCTCCTCCAATTTCGAGGAAGTTGCTTCCATTTCACACGGTGGAAGTATGCTTTTTTTTACATTCGAATCAATCTATATAATTTCTAATTGTTCTTTGATAAATTACTGCTTACAATTCTTACAATTTTATCTGATTAAAAAATAATTAAAAAAATCAATCTATACAAAAAAAATTAAGAATTTAGACTCATTTATACCCTCTTTTTGGTCTTGAAGGAAATTCAAGATTATTATTAGTTAATTACCAATTGAGAAATGAACTCTTATATATATATAACATGCATTATCAGAAATTCAATATTACCTTCCTGGTCAGTCAGGCAAGCAGGCAGGTGAATTTTGTGCCGCATTGTTTCTGTTTGTTCTTAGAGATGGGTACAATGGCGGCAGCTTAGCGGCCCATTCTACTGGCCTACTTCTGTAGGAACCGCCCATTCCAATTAAATAATTAAAATTTCTAGACATTCACGTTTTCATATATATTTTATTCGTATTAAAATTCGCAGAAGGAAACAAACAAAAATTATAAAAAAAATTCAAAAAACTCTTTTAACTTGAAATTGTGAGAAGATTATAATTTTTTTCATTTCGTCCCCGAAAAAGGAGAAAAAAAAAAAAACCCCCAAGATTAGCGCAGCATGTCGCAGAACCAAGAACATCAACTACTCCAAGATCGGCCAGTTGTCCTAATCCACCGGATCCCAGCCTTCCAGCTCCCCTTCACCGGCATACGCACTCGCTTCACCCTCCTCGACCCGCTCCTCCACTCGCCTGAGTCCACTCACTCCTTCATCTCTCGCCATGCCACTGCTATACGTGCCCTCCTCTGCGTGGGCCCCTCTCCCGTCACCTCCGAGATTCTCGACCTCCTCCCCGCCTTGGAAGTAGTCGTGGGGTCCAGCGCCGGCCTCGATCATGTTGACCTCCATGAGTGCCGCCGACGTGGCATTCTCGTGACCAATTCTGGTGGCGCCTTTTCCGAGGATGTCGCCGATTATGCTATCGCCTTGTTAATTGATGTCCTGAGGAGGGTTTCCGGCGGTGATCGGTTTGTTCGGGCTGGGTATTGGGTCAAAAATGAGGTCTACCCACTTGGGTCAGCGGTATGGTTTTGTTGTTTGCTGTTTGAGTGCGTTCATTCCTATAGTTTGGACAGTGAAACTGCTGCAACATATGATATCAATGCATACAGAGTATAATTGATTAGATTAATGGCAATATAAGTGTTTTATTTATTTATTTATTTATTTATTCCTTTTTTTTTTCTTTATTGAAATGATGAAAGAGTTTGAAAATGAAGGATTAGATTTGTATCAAATCGTTCACTAATCTCATAACTTTTGCTCTTTAGTTATCTAAACATGGATTTCATCGCTTAAATTTATGTGCGAGGAACTGTGAGAGTATATTGCTTCCAAAGTATTGAATAATTTCTCTGGATCATGAGTAAATTTGATGTATCTGTTTAAATGATTATGAGAATTGGTAATAATTATAGGACTTGCTTGTTTCATATAATAGATGGCATGGAATTAAAGACCAAATCTGCTTAAAGGAGACAATACCAACTTAGTTAATATTAAGTCAATCATATTTTGATTTTCAAATTGTTAGCTAGAATGTAATGATTTTTGTCGAGTAATTATTACCAAAAATTGGATTTTTTAGGGTATGCAATTACTTTTTCTTGTGTGTAAATATCAAGTGATTTTCCTCAGTGAATCGTACGTGATTGAACAGGCAGCAGCTTTCACTACCATCTATCTAGCTTCAATGAGGTATGCATCTGATTGAAAATTGATGGTGGTGATAAAGGCTTCATTATACCGATTGCATGATTGTTTAACAGTTTTTATCGTTTAGGGCTAGTATTCAAGAACATACCAACCTCTCCATTCTCTCTTTTATCAGGGCACTATTTTCCTTGTCTCATTGTTGGATGCATCTCAAGATATTATAGATCATCACAGTAATTCTTACATCCCATGGCATCAATTGCAGTTGAGAGGAAAGCGAATTGGGATTGTTGGAATGGGGAGCATAGGCTCTGAAGTTGCAAAACGAGTTATGGCCTTTGGCTGTAGTATTGCTTACACATCAAGAAAGAAGAAGCCTGCTATCGCATACCCATTTTATGCGAATGTCTGTGACCTCGCAGCTGATAGTGATGTGCTCATTGTATGTTGTGCTCTGACTGAAGAAACTCACCACATGATTAACAAGGATGTGATGACAACACTTGGAAGGGAAGGGGTGATTATAAATGTGGGGCGTGGTGCTCTTGTTGATGAAAAGGAACTAGTGCAGTTTTTGATTCAAGGGGAAATTGGTGGAGCTGGTCTTGATGTGTTTGAGAACGAACCTCATGTACCCAAAGAGCTGTACACTTTGGACAATGTTGTATTGTCTCCGCATATGGCTGTCCTGACCCCAGAATCGTTTGCGGCATTGGAGGAAGTGGTAATCGGCAATTTGGAGGCATTTTTCTCAAATAAACCTTTGTTGTCACCTGTCCAGCTTAACTGAAGGGGCCTCTCATATTCTTTCAAATAAATCAAATTTCTGATAATGTTGAATTAGAACCGAATCACTGTTGTTGTATTTGGAACTGCAAAGAAGTCTCATTTATCAGAAGAGCTCTTTGCATTACACATGGGATAATGTTGTGTTATCTCTCATGATTATCAAACAAACATTTGTTATCATTTGTTTGGGACTATCGACGAGAAACAATGCATTCTATTCATGTTATAGGGTTTCATCCAAATAAACGTTCTGCAACCATAAAGTTGTCAAGGATTATTATCAGATGGATGTTTCTCTCCCTCCCCGTGGTTCATTCCTAATATTTGAAAAATTCTTTGAAAGGATTATTCTGCTACCTTTTGTTAGAAAGCAACTCATTCGAAACATATCTTGAATTTTATCAATTTTTTCTCGCAAGTTTATACAAGGTAATGTATTATTTATTACTAACAAATAGTTAAAAAAAAAAACAGTGGTGAATACAAATATATTAGGAAGGGAGATATGGTAGTGGGGTCATTTGTTTTGTAAGCGACTGTCTCCCTCTTTCCCTAAATTTTGATATTTGGCCTCATTATTTTTATTATTTTACATGAAACAAATTTTTATGATTATTTTACATCAAATGTCTCCCTGTGTTTTTTTTTTGTTTCAAAAAAAATTATTAACTTTTTAATTAAATTGCAATCATGCCACTCTTATGAAAAAGTTTAAGAGAAAAAAAAAATTGGTCTTAAGAAAATTACAAAGCCTCCTCTCTTCTCTTACATTTTAATTTTAACCTATATTCTTGATGTGGTATAAGAAATAAAATAAAATAAAATAATTCAGATAAGTATTGTAATTGGTAAGGACAATTCTGAAATAGTATTGGAAAGAAAGCACTGATCCTAGTGTGGAAAAGGATGACTAGAAAATCGACAGATATCGATTTCAAACCCGAAAGTCAGCACGGATGGCACAGCACTTCACTTGTACACCTTTTAATTAAATTTCTGAACTGCCCGTTGACGGCTGGTGGGTTAAACAAAAGGTCAACAATTCAACCACCGATGTGTATGTCACTGTATGTATAATTACAACTAAAAGGAAGACATAAATACTCGGATGCGTATATCATTGTAAAGTTAATTTTTGCGTATGACAAGAACAAACAATAAACATCAACTTGGAAAGCTTTTTTGCTTTGTTTGTTTAAATTGATACGAAAGAGTAACTGAGCTGTCTCTTCTTCGTTCCTTTCGAAGGCCCACTAAAGTAAGTCCCAACTTTTTTCAAATGCTAGCCGTGACTCTTCCTCCTTTTTGCTCAAGTAACGGCAAAAGAGTTTGTTGCAGCTGAATGTTCTTCATCCTTCATTCGTCGAGGACAGCTGAGTTTCCACAATCCTCATTTCTTTTTAAATTCGTTGAAGTTTTTTGTCCTATAGAATGTTTGTCGTTTTAGTCTTTTTTGGTCATAAGGTTATCTTTTTTGGTATTTAAATATCATCTTCGTTTTCCATTAGTTTTAGGCTGTAAAAATCAATCTCGGAACCTTTTAAGTTCTCTGCAATACGAATTGCTTTTATAGTCTTTCTGTAAGTGTTTGTGAATTTTTAACTTTTTGTACATGAACCATGCTTACAATGAGGCAGAAACGAAAATATATACAACCATTTAATAGGAATGAGAAAAATTACATTAAAAGAGAAATGACTAATTCATCAGAGCATGATCAACATTCTATGAAACACCAACTCTTATAATCCCAGCTATGCACGCAGCAGCGGGTGAAAGGACAAGTCTAAAGTTGTTGTTAACAGGTGAGAAATTCATTTTGACATTATTGGGCTTGACTAACTTGCATGAACTTGAAGTAAGGTAGCCCGACAGTTGCTTGGGCCATCAGCTTGCTTGAAATTTAACTTGTATACATAATTAAAACTAACAGGGAGACATACATAATCAATCTTACAAGCGCATTCAAACATGGAACCGATAAGTAAAATTATTATCATAATTATAACAAAAATAACATTGAAGAAACAACAGGTGCATACAATTAACTAGCCTTCTTTGGAGAAGAGAGAATCCTGGGTCTTCCTAAACAGCTTGTGCTCAATGTGCTGTTGGAAGGTGCGAGGAGGGAACAGTGGTGGTTCCGTCTCAGAAACAATATCCGGAAGAGGCTTCAGGATGATCTTGTCCTTTGGTGGCTCGCAGAAAACAGCCCATGAAATCCTAACTTTCTCCTTGTTAACAAGTCCCCTGTGAAGAATACTCTTGTACTTGCCATTGCTCAGAATTTCAATGGTGTCACCAATGTGCATGATGATGGAATTCGGAACACATTTTGCGGTTATCCATTTGCCTTGATAGAAGAGTTGCAGGCCAGGCACCATGTTGTGAAGAATGAAAGTCAGGGCAGAGACATCTGTGTGAGCTTCAACACCAAGAGCTAGTTCTGGTTGAGGACATTTGGGGTAGTAGTTGATCTTCATCTGAAGAAGGAGCTCCTCCTGGCCGCCAACTTCCGTTTCAAGCCTCCCCTCTTCTAATCCCAAGCCAAGTGATAACACTGACAGAATTTTGGTTGCTAGGCCTCTTAGTTGTCTTGCATATTCGCTGGTGGCCTCGCTACATATAGCTTGGAACTGTTAGAATTCACTGAGGGATTGCTATTTGATGATATTGATGGATTTTTCACATGCTTTCAAGACACCACAGTTAAAATGTTTGATGAATACTTAATTTTTGGCATGGATTTCTCATTTTACAGTTATATTTGAGATGAGTGATTTCATTTTACAATAATTGTACGTAGCCTTACTATATACACAATATATCAATCCTAGATAAAGCTTTAAAATATTCACCATGATAATAGCATCATACACGACAGACAAAAATTTTGTGGACCGGCCAGTTTACTTGTCAAGGAAAAGTGCATATTACGTAATTGCTTAAAAAAAAAAAAAAATTAAACAATGCATACTAAAACAAATTGAAGTTGTGGGTTTTCCTATGAATGGAGCAAAACTCGGTGAATATATTTTATTTAATTAAGAAACAGACAAACAAAATTTGACTGTTGGTATAAAATTAATTTAGTTAAGCTGACCAAGAAAAACGACGGTAACCAATTAATAAAATAAAACTCACGTATAGTCGGTTGGGGTCTTAGGCCAAATTGACAAATCCCTCTTGTCTTCGGGATAAACAAGATGGAAGAAATAGTCCTGCCACTCAAGCTGCCCGCTAGCATTATTTGCTAGCTTGCTTCCATAACCCTGAATCTTTCCCGAAGCCTGCTCATTAGCGTATTTTTCCTTCTCATCAACAGGAAGATCAAAAAATGCCTGCCCTGCTTTCTTCACCCGTTCAATGAGATCATCCGAAATCCCATGATTGACGAGGTGCATCACTCCCCATTCCATGGCAGCTTTTTTTAGCTCCTCCCTGCATTTCTTGCGAACAACAGGATCCTCGGTGTTGATATCCTTGATATCAATGGTTGGCACTTGTTCTCCTTCGTGACTCTTCTCTTCTTCGAAGACATTACCAATGCTTCTTAGCTCTTCCTGTGGTCGAACGTACTCTTTCGGGATTGCTTGAATGCCACTGCTAGACAAGCTCTCAACTCTTGGTGCTGCTGAAATTAACATTGTAGCAATTGTAAATAGCAATCTTTTTTTTTTTTTTTTTTTAATTTTTGGTCAAACGCTCTCTTTCTTTCTTTATTTCTATGTGCATGCTTTAAGATAAACGATACGTTGGTGTTTTTATAGGGATTTTGTTTAACCTTGAGTTAAGAAGTACAACCGCCAAGTAAAACATAAAACTCACTGAGAATGTTTCACTGTCTCGAAAAAGTTAAAATTGGCATCTACTAGTCAACCACCACCTAAGAGAAAGAAAGCACGTGCTGAGCTGCCTCTTCTCGATAGCCATAGCCAATACACGACACAAAAGTCAAAAAGGCTTTAACTTGACTCGAAGATGGAAGCACGCGTTTCCTTGTCTAACCGTCATCCAAGGGCTGAAGAGTCAATGACAACATGATTCTCATTTCCCCCTTGGAGGTAAGATTGCGATACAACTTCTGAAGGATGGGGTTTTATCGTGTGTGTATTATAATTTTAATAATGGTAACAAGTTTGGTGGCAAAGTTATATCTATCTCTACTTTGATCTTAAATTAATTAATTAAAAAATAAATATATTTTCAATGCCTTTATATCTTTTCTTTATGTATCTTTTGAAATTGTCAGGTGTATTAAATTAATATTTTTTTTAAATACATACATATATATATATGTGTGTGTCTATTAATTATCTAATAAAAGAATTTAAAATTACTTATTATTTTATATAAAATACTTAATTTATATTAAAAAATAATTTATTATATAAAATATTTAAATGATGTTAATTAATAATATATTAAAATACTTTAATTTTTATTCTTTAAAATATTTTTATACCACAATAATTATATAATAAAATTTTAATATAAATTATTTTTTAAGTTAATTAAAATTTTATATTAATAAAAATTTAGAATATGAATTAGTATCTTATATAAATAAATTAAAATAAAAAATTAAATAAGAATAAATTAATTATAATTTTGCTTATAAAGAATAAATAAACTAAGAATATATTTATTTTTTAGTTAATCAATTTATAATTAAAATAAGATAATTGTATTTTTCTCTAAAACTTATCATAAATTAAAATTATCACAAATTTTAAGAAAAGTATTGATAAATCCTCTTTAAAAAAAATTATAATTTTTATTATTATTAAAAGATATTTGTAATAATTAAATAATTAATGTTTCTTTACAAAAAAATCTATTTATAAAAAACTCTATTCAATAGAAGTTTTACTTAAAAAAATATACCTAACATATCCTTATTAATAGATTGTATTATCCGTATGTCAATTATATTTTGATGCTAACTTTTGAAATTAAATGACATTTAACTGTATTTTTTTGGTAATTTATTTTTTATGACATAATCTTAGACTCTTTCATTTTGATTCTCAACTTTTTTAATTAATAATTTCTAACTTATAATAATATTATAGAAAGTTGAAAATCATAATAGAAGATTTAGAGATTATAAGGGAATAGTTGAAAAACAGTGAATATATACACATTCACACACGTACACATAGGATACAACTAAATGTAAAAGAGACTTACCATCATCTATATAATGACTACTATAAAAGTATAATATGACAAAAAAAAAAATTGAGGATTATAGATGTTGATAATAGTAAAATTCATTATATTTATTTTATGATAATTTAATGGTTAATTTGTTTGAAATTTAAATATTGTAAATTGAAATAAGAAATATGTTTATTTAGAAATTAACGCTAAATTTATTTTTTTAAAAAAAAATTATTGAAATAAATAAAATATATTTATTTTCATAATTATTTTTGTACACGTTTTTAACACTGCAATGTACTTCACTAATTCATTCAAATTTTTTTTAATTAAAATTTTTAGGTGACTTTGAAAATATTTATAATACATGTACATAGAAATGAATTAAGGTCAAGTGATTAGTAAGAACAAAAGACTGATTAAATATATAAGATAATAAATAAATAAATTTTTAATTATATAAGTTATCTCTATTTTAGATGCCAAAAGAAGATATGTTTGAGAAAATTCAAAAGTTAAAATAGATATTTTTGTTTACATTGTCATATATAAAAGTTTATTTATTGGCAATTTTTTGACTTAATGCTTCAATATTTTCTACATTTTCTTAATTTTCATCAAAATCTTTCAAAACTGTGAAAATTTCCTTTCTCTTAAGGGAATTTAGGTGGGAATTAAACTGTTAAACAACTTCAACTTTTATAAAGCTCTAATATATAATCCTTTTTTTTTAAAAAAAAAAAAGCAATTATTTGATTAATCTTAGTTTGGTTTAGTTTTTATACTAGCCAAAAAAGCTTTTTTAATGTTCAAAATTTTTTATTTTTTTTATATTTTTTGTTATTTTATTGTCATTGAAAATGAATTTTTGAAATATTAAAAATGTTTTTTGGTTTTTGTTAGTAAAAATTAAAATTTTGATTTTTTAAGAGTTTTGAAATTTTTTTAAAAGATTAAATTATTTAAAATATTTAATTTTTAATATATATATATATATTTATAAAAAAAATTATAAAATTTTTACTAAATTATATTTGTGATAATCAAATAATTCATAATTATTTTTGTCAAAAATTTTGCTTACAAAATCTCGTGCCTAAACTTGTGGGCGGCCGAATCTTGGAAACGGAGCTGTGGTTTTAATTCTAACAACCAGGGGATGAAATCACGTTTCAATCTAACACTTTTTTGTGATTTCTGGCCAGCCACGTTTGCCCTTTCAATGAAACTTTCATGGCATGACTGCATGTCTATACTTCTTTGTCGGATGTTCTGTCATGAATAACGAATGCCCGCCCCATCACAATCCTTTTCAACATTAAAGTACAATTTTTGACTTGTTGAAGGGTTTGGTATTCTCCTATTAAATTGTGTTCCCACAGATCTTTTATATTCTGGATGTGTGCTCGGACGCGTGTGTGGCGGAGATTTAGGTGGTTGCTGGGTGGGTCACCAAATTTCTGACACATGTTGGCTCGTACATGACTTGGGCACAAAAAAAAAAAAAAAAAAAAAAAAAGAAAAATGGTATTAAGACTGTTGTCTTATAATGTATTCTTGCTCTCAGGTTAGTAGTCCTAGTTTATTCTATTAAATACATAATGTAACAATTCCGGAGGCCGCTTTATTCTCTCACACCATGAGTATTCCTAAAACTTGTCCTAATTTGCGTGCCTACCTAAGACGGACCACAATCATTATTGTGTTTTGAAAATTTATGAAAATTGTTCATTATGTTTCCTAGATACTCTCAGGAGACCCTTATAATTCAGGTGAGCAATTATCAAATATTCAAAAGTATTTGATAGTGAATTTTTTACCTTTTTGTAATTTATAAGAAATTTTATTCGTCTCAAGTTAAAAATAAATTCTATTAACACATTCTTTGAATATTTTAAAATTTTTATTATTAATTATTTTTTAAATAAAAATAAAAATTTTATTTTTATGAAATAAAATTTATCTTGATAAATTTATTTTACTTTTTTTTTTTATTTTCTTTCTCAACAAACCTGTTTATATCACACTTGTACAAACCAAAAGTACGGTCAATATTCTTAAATAATAATATCAAACTAATTAATAATCTATTATTTGATATAATAAATTACGTAATAATGATAATGTTATTAATAGTAGTAGTTATATAATAATTTTAAAATTAATATACAATATATATGATATATTACATAGTTATGTAATGCTTTTTAAAATTTTTATGACTAACTAATAGATTTTGAATGGTGTTAAAAGCAATTGCCTTATAGTAAGTTAATTATTGAGTAATTAAGTGATATTTATCTTAATAAATATAAAAATTAAGAGTCTAAAGCATGTTTGAGTTTGAGATTACACTTTGCTTCTTTTTTTTTTTTGGAGGCAATGATTGGAGTTGGACGAATCTAGTTTGAGAGACTTTTAGTTGGGTGGTAATTAAATAGTAAAACATTATAGAAGTTTGTAGTTGATTTCAATTAATGTATAATAGAAAACATGAAATCCTAACTCTCTAGTCTCCATAAATAATAATTTTTAAAGAATAATAATTCTTTAGTGAGATCAAGGGCTGATAAAAAAATGTTGGGGTCGGAATAAGCATGGTCCTCAAATGACTAGAATATATAATAGAATTGAGTTTCAATTTTTAAGCCCCTCATGATCGGGCGGGCCCAATTCAAGTCTTAAAATTTAGTTATAAGTCTAATTTTACCATTTAAAATTTCTTTTGAGCCTTTTACCATTGCATTCAAAATCCAAATATATAAAGTTCAGGCCCAATCTGAGTGTTACAGAACCTGGGTTTTTGCTTTGAAGAAATCTCTCCTAGTCCCAATGTTTTGCCTGCCCGTAGGGGAATCATTTATTTATTTATTTTTATCTTATATTTGGCATTAAAAGAATGTTTTTAATTAAGGTATTGTGATATTTAAAGTGATAATTTTGTAAAATAAAATATTAAATATTAAACACTAATAAAAAAAAATTAATGTTTGTAAAATAATGGCAAAAGTAATTTAGCAAGACATTGAAAATGCTAAGAATAAAGTTAAATAAAATAATGAAAGCAAGTATAAAGCGATTAAACTTCAACTTGTGTTAGAATTTGAGAATTTTCTTCATCAATATTCAATAATCGACGGTGGGTTTGACCCTATTTTACACTCTTTAAGTTGTCATTGACGAAATCTTTTAAATAAAGAAAAATTGACAGAAAATTTTTTAAAATAATCACCTTTTTAAATTGATTAACATAAACAAACATGTTGGCTTACTTTTTTTTTTTAAATCAAATTAATGGAAAAATATATATTTTGGACAAAAGTACCCCATACCAAAACAAAGCAAACTTTTGAATTTTTTTTAATTTCTCACAGTCGAAAATTTGGATTGTACACTTGAAATAATCTCTTGAAACCCATCATGGGATTGACAACCACAAAGAGGACAATCTTGGGAGAAGAGGCAATAAAGAAGACCTCAACGACGAGTTCAAGCAACATTGCACATTTGTTTTTACTATTTTTGTCCAAAATAGTTAGAAATGATTAATTTAGATGTGTTGCTATTTATGTGCTTGAAATGTTTTTTGTTTGTTTTAATTTGGATGATTGGGTTATAAAAAAAATGGCGGAATTTTGGTCCACATTCTGCCCAGGTTTCGAGCACATGTTTTCTTTGTTGTGTCTTCGTATTTTCAGTCCAATTTTTTAGGCAAAATCACATAAACATAGTTTTGATCATACAATTTGATCAGCTGAATCAGAAGCTTCCATTGATCTTGTCTAAACTGCCAATAAAGCCGCTGTGGAAAAAAGATTTCCTGCTGTCTTAGGATAGACCTAATTCGTGTGTGTGTGTGTGAGAGAGAGAGAGAGAGACTTATTGAGACTTCCATCGCACCATAATTTCAGCGCATCATTTCGTTTCACTTGATCACATTTATATCCAATGAGCAAGTCCTCTTTAGTTCTTGGTTCATGTTGGCCAACATGTCATACAAACAATTCAAAGACTATATTAAATCTCAGAAACTTCTAAGAAATGGAAACTGATCGATTGAAAAGTTTCTGGCTGAATGGCTGACTTTTGCTGCCTACTGAATGTACAAAGAAAGTGATCAATCACTCTAAACACTACTAGATCACCTTGGGCTTTTGTTTGGGCTAAGAAGTAAACTTCATGTGAACCAAGAGAGCTACATATACAAACAACTGGAAGGGCTACGATGTGAGACCTCTTGGTCCAATAAACCATCCTTGCAACAAATGTTAAACTACCATGCTCTTATCATTTTCATTACATCCAGGGCTAGATAAATTCATTTTTACATTCATGAATTATAGGTGAATATTAGGAATGCTTTCTATGCTAGTAGTAATAACTACAGTGCTTAATATGTTCAGGAACTCATAACCATGAAGTAAATTGACCATCAGTTTCCTGTTACGAAAATTTTTTAAAATAATTTTATTTATAAAGAATTTACAATTTTAACCAACCTTTATTCAATCTTATTAAAACTATCCAATTTTAACTCCATAATCTCACCTCAACCATAATTTACTTTTATCTTTTTTCCTCTACTTTTACTTCAAACTTTTTTATACTGTCACTTTCAAGAACACACTTTTTCTCATTAAGTTTGTCTCCAAATTTACAGTCAAAGATAGTTCGAAAAAGATTACATTAGTAAAATAATTTTATCCATGCTACCAAAATTTAAATATATTTATTAGTCGGGCATTTTAGATAAGGTATTGTTGAGTTGATTGACTGAATATGCAAGGAAAAAAAATTAATATTGTGTAAAGCCATTGTCATTGATAGTAGATCTAGACCTTGTGTGTGTCATAATGCAGAGTTAAGCATGTTAACCATGGTGCAAGAAGAAGAAGATAAACCAATTTTTCTTGTTGAATCTACAAAGGTCAAGTGTTCTGAACATGGTTATGTGATCGGGGAACCATGATCATGTCTTGAGTGTGCGATTGGGAAGCCTTGATCGCAGGGTTGAGTGTGCGATTGGGGATCGCAAGCTGGGGAGGCATGATCGCAAGATCGCAAGCCATGATGGCCAGATCGCAACCTCTCATCAGGACCATGCAGTACAAATTAGAAAAATGATTTCCATTTCTAAAGGCCTACATTATTTAATCAGAAGTCAGAAATAATTCCCTTCCCATTTCTCAAGGTCCAATGCGCTTGTTGCGTTGCGTATGGCCAAATAATTATTATTTTTTAATTAGTCAAGACCCAACCTTAAATTAGAATTTTTTTTTCAAATAACCTTATTTTACCATGTATTTATATTTATAACCAATTCTAAAAAATTTTTACTAAAATAATTATTTTTGATAATTTTATCCTCCATAACTATTTTTTATGCTTATAAAATTTTAAAAATATATATTGTACACACACACTTCTCTTCAGTTGTAGAATATTTTCATTTTCTCTCAAATTTTTTAACATTTACTTTCTTAATATTTAAGATAGCGGTACAAAAATTTTGACATTTTATTAATTAATCTAACAAGTAAGTTTGTATACTCTATTTTATTTATTATTTTTATTTGATTTGAAAATAAATATAACTGTAAAATTTATTATAATTAATATTTGATAATTAAATTTAGATTATATGTATGATATATATTAATTTGATAAATTTTGGTATGCTTTAAAAATTTTAAATAAACACATAGAAATATAAATAAATGTATATATAAATTTTTTGATCGAAATAGAATATTTTTAATTAAAAATTAGTTAAAAAATATTAAACTTTATGTAAAATAAGCCAATGATTCAAGTATACAGTGTGCACTCGTGTCAACAGCCTGAGTGCATATTGTACACTCGTGCCAATGGCTCGAGGTTACTTTTATTCTCGTGCCAACGACTCTAGTGCACACAGTACCCTCGTGCCAACAGCTTGAGAGTAGTATTGTTTTTGTTTTATTAATTTGAAAATAAATTTATTTTTTAATTTTTAATTTAAATTTATTAAATTAAATTTTTATATTTTTATTATATATGTAATTTATAAATTTGTTTAATCAATTAAAATTTTATTATTTTATATTCTTTAATTTATATTGCATATTAAATTATTTATATTTAAATATTTTTTATATATATTAGGTATATAGCTGAAATTATGCTGGTTGGTGTTCATTATGAAGGATCATGGGTACATTATTAGATGGTTCAGAAAAATACTATAATGAAATGATCGAACTCTTATTAATTTCAAAGAACATCAAATATCACGAATTATTAACTATGTTATATGATTTTACTAGAATTGACCTAACGAAATTCATTATTAAAATAAAAATGAGTTTCGTCGATAATGAGTCAGGGTCTGTTTTATATGTTGATATCAGTAACGACTATGGAACATCTGCCTTTACAAGCAGTATCGTGATATCAGTAAGTAGATATCTCATTTCCCTCTATATTACTATGGAGTAGATAGTTGTAGATGATCATAAAGTATCTTGCACTTCTCCTTTACAAGCTATTAATCCACAAATTCATGTACGACCATTTATTTCTTATCTAAGAAGTAATGAATTCAATTTCGATCAAAATTGTTCATTAGACGATATATATCCTATAGAGCCTTCACCTATACATCATGAAAATGTTAAAATTTATGGTCAGTGCCCACCATGCGAGTATAATGAGGATTTATACATAATTTTTTCACAAAAAACCATGTATAGATGGTAAATGTGCATATAATCTTGGCGATAGACTCAGGACTCAATATAAGAATTACTATGATGAGAATACGAATGTTCTCATGAATATGGATTATGAACTAGGTCAGATTAGCTCAATGAGGCATCAAGATGACATGCTAGGGCCATCAAGCTTTCAACGTTTGTCAATAATTTCACTATCAATTATTCAGCTACAGGATACATTATCTTCCTCTGCCCATAATAATATATTTGTTGGTTATATTTTTAATTCAAAAAAGGAGTTATGGGATGTACTTGGTATGGTAACACTGAAGAATCATTTTTAATTTCGAGTTTCAAAATTTACAACATATTGATTTAAGGTGAAGTATGCAATTAATAGATGTAGATGACAAATTCGAGCAGCTAACACAGCTGAAAATGGTGAATATTAGTTTGTTAAACGCTTTGAAGAAGTTCATACTTGTCAAAGCAACCAATTGCAACTCAATCATTGTCAAGCTAATAGTTGATTTATTGGTGAATATGTGATGGGCAAATTTCAAGATCCTAATAGAATTTATGTCCTAAATAATATTCGAGATGACATACACCGTGAATTTAGACTTTGTGTATTCTATCATAAGGCATGGCTAACCAGAGAAGAAGTACAAAGATTGGCACGCGAAGACCCAATTAAATCATTTAAATTACTGCTATTATTTTGTTATATTTTACAACAACGTAATCTAGGTACAATCACACATACAGAAACAAATAAGAATGATAATTTTTTATATTTTTTCATAGCATTAGGCATATCGATTAATGGTTTTCGTACATTAATTTGGCCAGTAATTGCTATTGATGGCACATTTTTGAAGGGTACATACCGAAAAATCATGTTTGTTGTAGCAACTTTTGATGGAAACGATCAAATTTATCTTGTGGCATTTGGAGTGAGAGACTTTGAAAATGATGTATCATAAAAATGGTTTTTAGAGAAATTACAAGATGCACTTGGATATGTTTCAGATCTGGTGTTTATGTCAGATCAACACGATAGTATTATTAAAGGAATAAGAAAAGTGTTTCTTGATATTACCACGATTTTTGTTCCTACCACATTGAAGAAAATCTCAAGACAAAATATAAGTTCAAAGATCGTAAAAAAGATATTTTTCTGTCGAAATTTTATCTTGTCGCTAAAACTTATGTTTTTAGCGATTTTGAAAAATATATGGATAAGTTGAGGTTGATACACCCAGATATTGTTAATTATTTACAAAATGAAGTGGGGTTTCATAGATGGGTCAGATCTCATTTTTCAGTAAGACGGTATAACATAATAATAACTAACATCTCAAAAAATATGAATGCCTTGTTAAAGGATACACGAACTCTTCCAATTGTGGCCTTGATGAATTCAAAATGATTTATTTTTCAACGTTGGTTTTATTAAAGGTGAGAAAAAGCTAGTAAACATGATGAAAACACTTTAACTCAAGCAGTAATGGATAAGATTAGAGAAGAAAATTATTTCTCTCTTACATTATCAATGTATCTTGTTTTTCAACATGAGTTTGAAGTGATAGGTAGAGATGAAATTGTTGTGGTTGATCTAAGTACAAATACATGTCAATGTTGACATTTTAATTTGCAGCAACTGTCATGTGCTCATGCAATGACAGCAATCAGACATGTAAGAGGTCGGTGTGGGGACTTTTGTTCTATGTACTATAAAAATAGCACACTTCAATAACATATGCATAATAAATTCACTCAATTAGAGACCAAAGTTTCTTGGAAGTTTCACATGAGGTGTATATTATTATTGTCAACCCACTAATAGGTCGTATTCTATTTAATCGACCAATAAATCAACGCATCCCATCTACATGAGAGAAATCAGTTATTCGCAGATGTTATCGTTGTAAGCAACATGAACACAAGCGGATAACATGTAGAAATCTGTTATATCATAATAAAAATGAATAATTGCATGTTGTATTTTTTTATTTCTTTATTTGTCATATGTAACTTTATATTTTATTTAGTGTGTTATATTATTATTAAATATTTTTTTACTTGATATTAAATAATTGTTATATATCATATTATTAATATTATATAAATTAATTAACAATCAATTATTTTAAAAAGATATTAACTTTATATTATTAATATATATGACTAACATTTATTTACTTTATTATTAAATAATTAATATATTTTAATATGTGTGTAAATTAATTAATAATTGATTATTTTTTAACTTAATTTTCTTATGTTCTTAATTATTGAACAAAGTACAAAAAATTTAGTACTTTAATTGATATAAAATAAGTATCATCAATATAATAGTCCCGCATACAAATCAAGTGTCATCTTTATCCTAAAAAAATAACTCATGTTCAGAAGTAAAATCCCACCGTCGATCTAACATAATTATCTGTTAATAAAAATATATGTAAAATAATTATACTAAATTTATTACAATATATTTTTACAATATTTTTATTTCAAAATAAAAAATAAAAATTGATATTTTTATATTTTAAATAATTTATAATGAATCTCAAAATTAAATATCTTACAAGAATTAATTAAATTTAGATTTTAATAATTATTTTTTATTTATTTCTATTTATTTTTAAATCACATTCATAATATTTTTAACTTATTTACAATATTTTAATTACTTTCTAGTGAATTTTAGTTAACTAACATTTACAATTAACATTTATAACTAATATTTAAATTTTATTCAATTAATTCTATTTTATTAATTTAAAATAAAATTTAAAAAATTTACATTAATAATACTTTAACTATTTTTTAATGAATTTTAATTAATTAATATTTATAATTAATATTTAAGTTTTATTCAATTATTTTTATTTTTATTAATTTAAAATAAAATTTTATAAATTGACAGTTATAATTGTTAAATTAATACCTAAAAAATTTTAAATTAATTAAAAAATTAAATATTATATAAAAACTAATTAATTTTTAATTATTTTTTTAAATATTTAATTAATTATTGCTATTTTAATAATTAATTTAAAAAAATTAAAAAAAATTTTTGAGTCCGGCACGTGGGCCTCACACGCCCTGCTGACATGGCGTGCGTGAGGTCCTACTCAAGCAACACGTGCAAGGCACGCGCGTGTAAGGCATGCGCCATGTCAACAGGGCGTATGAGGCCTATGTGCCCAAACATGAACACTTCTACGCTCGCACCTAGACGTGTGGGATGCACGCATGCCACGTCAGCAGGGCACGTGCTTCTCACGTGCCCAGACACGGGCGCATGCTTCTCAAGCACCTAAGCACGTGGCACGAGCAATGAATCTCTGCTCGTGCCATGAGCACGGCATGTGAAAAGCACACGCCTAGACAACATGAGCGAGGATTCACTGCTTGTGCCCCCAGGCGCGTGTACCTCACGCACCTTCAAGAAATGGGCGCATGTACCTCACGCGCTTCTGGCTCAACGTTTTTCTCTTAACAATTGACATTTTTCAGCCATTTTTTCACTCAAAAATCCCTCAAATCTTCCCCATTTCTAATTTTTTCAACAATGTACGTATATAAGTTGTAATATCAACACATTTTAACTATTTTTTTTTACATCCATCATGTAAAATACAAATATTTTTAATTAATTATACATTATAACTAACTACTTACAATTATTTGTAAATTTATTAGTGTAACAAAAATTAACAATGCAAGTAAAACTAACTTCTATTATTTTTGTTGTTGCCTGGAATATGTCAATCCGTGTGTGTATTTTTAGAGGTGAAGAAGATGAAGAAGGTGAAAAAAAAGGGTGAAGTTTGAGGTAAATTTATTAAGGGTAAAATTGTTAATATAATTTATTTATAAGGATAAAATTGTAAAAAGTGATTATTTTTATAAGAATTTTTTAGGGTTAGTTATAAATGTAAAGGTATGTTAAAATAAAGTTATTTTAGAAAATTTTTTAAATAATTATTATTTATTTAATAATTAAATAATATTTAATTAAATAATAATATTTAAAAAAGGATAAATATATAAGTAAATAGTTAATTAAAAATTAATTAATTACACACTATGTAATAAATTATTTATAAATTTAATTATAACGTAATGTTAATAAATAATAAAATATTAAATAAATATTAATAGACATATACTAATTAAATAGTATTGTTAATTGAATATATAAATTAATATTAATATAAATTATTAAATAAAAATTATTAAAAATTAGTATTAATATTAATATTAATTATCAATTATTAACTAATAATTTATTATTATTATTATAAAAAATTCTTATTTATTATTAATTTGGAGTGGTGGCAGAAATTTTCTTAATGCATGCGTACCAGTACAGAAATTTCCCCAATGCGCGCGCGCGGTGCAAAAAAATTGACCTAATGCATGGCATGCAATGGTAACAGAAACCACTTTTCTAAAGAGGGATGACAGTGGGCAGTTAATGCATGTAGCAATTTAATATTCATGCTTTAATGCATTTGATAAGTGAAATTAATTGCATATGAATTAATTAAATTAAATAATAAATCTTATATAATAATTAAAATTTAAATGCAACAATTAATTTTTTTTTAAATTAAGTCAATAAATAAGTAATTATTAATTAATTTACACACACTAAAACATATTAATTATTTAATAATAAATTAATTAAATAATAATTATAAATATTAATTAAAAAATAAATGTGACAATTAATGTTTTCTTAAAAGAAAGTTAATAAATAATTGATTGTTAATTAATTTGCACACAAATTGAAACTAAAACATATTAATTAAATAATAATCATACATATTAATTAATTAAAAATTAAATGTGATAATTAATGTCTTCTTAAAATAAAATCAATAAATAATTAATTGTTAATTAATTTGCACACACACTGAAATTGAAATATATTAATTATCTAATAATTAATTAGTTAAATAATAATTTAATATATTAATTAACAATTAATATTGCACACATCAAAATTAACTAACATTCAAATAATAACTAATAATACTAATAATTAATTGCTCACTCCTAGTAGTTAATATTTTTTTGTTAATGAAAAAAAATATTATTTTGTAACTAATATTACTTTACCTCTTTAAGTTTCAATTAATATTAATTATAATACAAAATGAAAATTTAATTGATATGCACCATTTAATATTTGTTAATTTAATTAATATAAATAAAGTAATTATAATTTGTTAACATTAAGTAATATTTTTGATTATTTATTTATATTCTATAATTAACGTCAAATAAATATATATAATTAATTGATTATTATTAACACATACTAGTAGCATTATTTAAATAATTAACTTAATTTTATAGTTCATAATTTTCTATTAATTGTAATAATTTATATTTATGAATTATAGTATTAATTTAAAATTGTATTTATAAATTATAATAATTAATTATTATTTAATTAAAATGTAATCTCATAATTAATGCATTATTTATTATTAATATATATATATATATTAACAACTAATAGTTTATAAATCTTATATTTTAATATTAATATGATGTATTATTAATATTATGTACTATTTTATTTTATTTAATTTTAATTAAATATCTAATATTATTGGTTATATAATTTTTGTTTTTTTTTTTTTTATGCATTTGTTGAATATTCACTAATTAGTTGTGCCGTGTACCTTATAACATAAGTAAATGGATATCCAACCACAATTGAAAATTACAGTAAAAAAATATTTTCATTCAGAGTTAAGTTGTAGATCACATTTAGGAGCCATAAACCAGATTAGATAGAAGTTGACTTCAACCCAGATTCATATATTTCGACAGATTTGTTTGGGACATTTTTGCCATTTAGAAGAGACGCTTTTTGGTTTCCAATTTTTAACTTTTAGAAGCTTTTTAGCTTCAGTTGTGGAACTGCATTGGTGTATGATTCGAGCACACGGTTGATAACATTGCCTGAAGGAAATGAAGCTTGATTGGAGGTATATATCTTGCCTATCCTTCAATGCTGCCGCTTTGTGATATTTCATGTATAAAGTAATCAGTAATGGAACTGACATTATAACACTGCCAAAATCAATTCTCTTTTATGTTTCTGCACTAATTTGTTTGCAATCCTCAATTGATTAAGAATGATACTTTAGGCAGGCTGGAAATCTAAATGCAGATTCTGTCAGGAATAAATATGGAGAAAACACACCCACATCCAGGGAATACGTTATTAAGTCCTTTTGAAGTGTTGTAAATACCTGCACACCATGCTGGCATTCACCCTGCCAGAACGAATTCTTTTCAGCTTGTTTCTAACTGAAACTCTTGCAATTTCCTTGCTATCAGACCTAAGAGTGGCTTAACCCGTCTCCTTCAAGTTGCATGCCTAGTTCCAGTCTTAAAATTAGATGTTTATTTTGTTATGTGAAGACAGTAATTTAGTTTAGCTGTTTGTCTTATGGAATTAACAAAAGGTAACTGTTAAATACAGGGGAAACCAATAAGAAGGGATCACTCAACTTTTTCTAACTCTTGAAGTTGGAGGCAGGGACTGTTAAATTACTTGATGAGGGGGAGATTTTATGGTGTACTGCACTGTGGGTTGTATCTTAATTTTGAGTTTTGTCATTATCATACTTGTAAGCATACGTATCGCACAGACACCTGTAGCAGGCTTGCTTGCAGTGGAGAGTAGATGATTCCTCATGTTGT
Organism: Khaya senegalensis; assembly: GCA_032402905.1. Taxonomy (NCBI): domain Eukaryota; kingdom Viridiplantae; phylum Streptophyta; class Magnoliopsida; order Sapindales; family Meliaceae; genus Khaya; species Khaya senegalensis. The sequence goes on along the minus strand of CP135557.1, from coordinate 5,940,580 downwards.
ATGTAACACCTGCAGTTTTAGTGTTGTATCATAAATGGAACCTATTTCAGCTATGCTTGTGGTGTGCTCTGAATCTTCCACTCCTCTTTGTCATCATCACCATATATTTTCTATTGTGGTTATTCTCTGAATCATTTGAAGCAGGTCGCTGTTTGCATCTGTTGAAGAACTAATACTGAAGAATGAAGATGCTTTGCTTGGATACTTTTGTTGTTGAATTAAAACACATGCATAGAATCTTTTTGTTTAAGAAAACTGATTACTATGCTTATGTTAAATGGATTATTGACAATAAACAATGGCCCATGTTGTTGTTAGAATATCGAAGACCCGGGCTTCAAATTCAATGTTACTCATGGTCACAACTAGGTTGAAGTTGAAGTCGTATTATAAGTTTTGTGCCACTACGTGCGTGTTTTTCAAATGATAACAAGTCAGAAAACAAGAGTTTCTGTCTATCAAACGTATATTCTTTGAAAACAAAGCCTTTGCACTAACGATGACAGGAAAATGAGGCTTGTGTTACCCCAGCAACAAGCTCATATATCAGTAATTTATATTTTGTAGGGCGAATTGAAACTATAAGCAAGGGAAACAATGAAGCTTCCAACTTATTTAATCAATAAATAATAATAAAGAAAAAAAATTAGAAGAGAAGCCAATTTTTTGTTTTAACTCAGAACAACAAATTGACAGAGAGTTCACCTCCTTACAACATAAATGCCTCGCTTAGGCTTTCAAACATTGCCAAAATAAATTATATAGTCACGTGAATCTACAAATGGGCATCGGTTCAAATAAATATTTGCTGAGTACATGAAAGACCCCTCAAGCCAATAAAGCACCGATGACACTCCCAACTGAACTGCATCTCTGCTTGATGCATCAATAACCTTTTCCTCTACAAGATTGCCACGTCCAAGTAATCTCCAATCTACAACAGGAAAACAAGGATGGTATGAACATCTTTGAATTGAAGATTTCAATTAATAATGTGCATAAAAATATGTGATTTTACCTCAAAGCTAAGATCAGCCAATGCCTTACTGTCATCAAGTCGTCTTCCATTTCCATAAGAATGGGTCATTCCCACCTTCAAAAAAACAGAGAGATGCACAAGAATTTAAAATGATTTTACTAAGCACTCTTTAAATGTGTGCATGTACACGATGACTTGGACTGACACCGGAATTGTAACATATTTAAGGTGACTGTTGCCTGTTCCTCAAAAGGAAAAATTTATGTCCATAAGCTATTTTAGATAATTCATTGAATGTAACTCATCTAAAGTGTTTCTTGCCTATCACTGGAAAAGTGCAATATATGCCCAGAGGCTCTTATAGGTAGTTCATGAAATGGGAAATCCCATGCCTGGGAAGAAATCAATTGGCATGCAGGGTTACAGACTACATCAATCAGAATCTCAGAAGAGTGAAGAGAATTAAAATTCATTAACTTGGACAGAAAATCATTTTATCCCTCTCTTTTTCATATTTTTCTGAGCACACATGCTAGAGAAAATATCACAATTACAACAACAAAATATAAATTTGGCTGGTAAAGAAAACTGGCTGTTCCCACATACAAAGATAAGGAACATGCAAGTAGATAAATGATCATATGATTTCATATCTCAACTTCTGATCTGTCTGCAATTGCATTAGCACAAACAAAGATAATCTCCAAAAGATATAATGTAGCAATCACCTGTCTCAGCACAAACCGACCATGTTTATCAGGATACACAAATGCAAAAGACAATTTTGCATTTCTTCTCCTTGCCTCTGGGGCAACCTCTTTTACCTAATATATAACAAAAATTCAGTAATAATATACAACAGACACACACAAAATATATATATATATATATATATATATAAGATATGTATGGACAAAATCACAATGTACCAGATCAGTTAATTCGTGGAGAGTTGCATCTGTCCAAGTATAAATTTGAACTTCATCTTTGGGTTCCTTGCCTCTGACTGCAAAGTCTTCTACGGTATGATGACTTCCAATCTGCAATATGATCAAAATGCAAATTACAAACAAAGTGAGTGTATTAAATGAAAAATTCTTGACATTGCTAATAGCTACATCTTGGTACACAAATACATGGCCTATTTGGTTTTTTTCTTCTCAAGACAATCTGAAAGTTAACCACCCAAGCAACAAAATTTCCAATTCCCTTAACTTCACTCTTTAAATGGCTTCTAAATGGCTCACGGCAAAGTACACATTTAGACCAAATGACACTTCTGCTTTGGGACCAAAAAAGACATAAATTTTACAAAGATAAAGAAAATTAAGCAATATGTAAAAGCAAGGTGAACCAACGGACTTAAAATCAGACAGAAGAAAAGTTAATCAAAAGGCGTACACACCTTAGTGAAAACTCGGAGTAACAAAGGGCAAGTCTGTAATCAGCAACAGGCAAAAAGATCAACACAAATGAATATGCGTCTTTTGCAATAACATCAATAACAAGAAACCCAATGATACCAGCATATAAAATACCATTTATTACATCCATCCATTTTTCACTGATCTCGTGGTTAAATTAATACTAAACTTACTATGCAACAAATTTCTGTTTATCCAACCCACAAACAAAATGCACACCAGATTCCACTCGCAGAACACCACAGTTTCTCATAAAGAACATTTGTAGCTTCGTTCACGACATCGTGATGACGTAATTTTAGTTTCCGAACAACTTGAAACATAGTTTAGCATAATGAGTGCATAAAACCTTATGCCACTTTATTCAATCTGATCAATTCTATGTAGAAAGTTCCAAGGGTTGTTTAACGGGCAGATAATGTAAGAAACAGACAACAAAACCCTAACACAAATTTGTGAATGCATTGAATAAACATAGAGATAAGTAGATACCTTTTCGCGGTCGACAGGTTCAAAATGGGGGCGAGAAGGCAGGTCTTGGGGCCGGTTTTGAGGAGGACGGGCTCTGCCTGAAGCGGAGCCTGAACCCGGTCTGTTCTGTGTTTGTGGACCAGCAGCCATTATTTCTGTTCTGAGTTCTGACTACTCGTTTGTTTGTCCTTCGTAACTGTATTCGGTGGTTTGCTTCCGGTGAATAGGGGTTTCTCTTCAACAACGGTCTATGATGTCCAGCCCAAGACATCCACTTACCAAAGGCCTGTGTCGGTTCGGTTGGTAGACGGTTCACTTAATCCGCGAAATGTGGTTAAAATAATGTTGATGCCACAGATAGAGATGCAAACTCTAGTATTAAATTGTTATATTCAGACTAACCTCACATAATAGAATTAGTATTAGTATTAGTATTAGTTAAATAGAAAATACAAAATTAATGACCAAATATAATATTAAAATTTATTTTATTTAAATATATAATATTTTTATTCTTATTTATTAAAAATTTATTTTTTAAAAAATTTTATCATATTTTTATTAAAAATTTTTAATTGCATTACTTGTCTAATAATATTGATAATGATTAATATTCGTTTTTAAAAAGCATATTAAAAAATAATTATCATAAAGTTTTTAAAATAAATAAAAATATTAAAATTCTCGATGATATTTTTTTATTTAAAAATATAAAATTTGGACCATAAATTATTTTTTTAATGTAAATTAAAAGTAAAAAATTAAATATATATATATATTTGTAAGAGATGAGATTGTATTAATAGGATATTTTGGTAGAAACTCCTTTGATAAGAATGGTTATGAAAATGCATTCCGAATAAAGTATCTTAGAAAAATAGAAGAAGAATTTTGCTGTTTCCGAATTCATTTTTTTAAGAGAATGCATAAATTGTAGTTTAAAACCAAACAAAAATTCATAATTTCTGAAAAAATAAATAAATAAATAAACCAAAAGAGAAACAAGTGAACCAGCTGCTCCTTGGCTATGAACTGCGAAAAGAAGCAATCAATACAAGCAATGCAGTGAAGATAGAGATAAATTCTTGTGTTCATGATTAACTGAGCTGAAGAAGAAGCAGAGGAAAGTGTCGTGAATTCATTGGTGGAATTTATGTTAAAGAGAGAGAAGCCAAGTCGGAGAGAGGGAGAGCTAATTTTATTTTTTATTTTATTTGTTTATTTATTTTTTTATAAAAATAAAATTATTTTTATCGTTTTACTATTTTTATTAATAAATTAATAATTACACAGCATAAAATAGCAAAATATAATGTATGAAAATTTAGCTAGTAAACTCTAAAGACATAAGATTAGTCAAAAACTATATAAAAAATAATGTAATAATAGCTATGTCCAAAATTTCTGGTAGAAAGCAAAAGAAAAACCTAATCTGAAAGTAATAAAGTGAGGGGGAATGAATATAAAATGTATTTAGTGAATGAAAAATTATGCAATATCAACTCATAAAGTTTGAAAGTACAAGTATGCTAAAATTAATTTATAAATTATAATTATTTATTTAATAATCTCACTTTTTTTTTTTTTAAGAATTAGATATGTAATGGAAAGCATATTATAAAATATGTGTTTAAACATGTATTTATTTCCTTTATAAAAGATGAAATTTGCCCCCTTTTTTTTTTTTTTTTTCAAGTTGTCACTCTAATCAAGATGGATACTTAAAATTAATATTAAATTTTATTAGGTTAAAAATCATGCATCTATAAATTTATAAAAAAATCTATTAAAATTTATTTATATTTTAGTTCATAAACTCAATTCATAGAATCAGTTAGTCAAATTTTAATTCAACTTACTAGCATTGGCCTTAATAACCACGTGGTGACAATCGTGGTATTCTTGTATTAACTTTCACTAGATGAGTTAGACTACAAGATTTACCTTTATATCAATCCTACTAACGCCAATTCACCTATGCGCCAACCTCTACAAAGATATGTCTATAAGTTATTTTATATAGTACTACAACAATTAATATATATATATATATATATATATAGCCTCATTTATATTAAATCATTTATATGTTAACTTAATATTTCAATAATTCAAAATATTTTTAAACAACTTATTAAAATAAAATATAAAATTTAAAATAGTTATCTAATGAATTAAATATTGCTAATATCCACTTGCCATTCAAGAAAGAGTGTACACTCCTCCGTTAGTCCTCATTTTGGTCCGGATCTTATCTCGAGGTATTAATGCCTAATAAATATAGACATTTCTATTAAAATTTAAACTCTAATAAAATGTTCATATACCCTAATATAAAATATGCATGCGTGATGGATATGAATTTCTAAATTGACAAATATATTGAAACTTGTATTTATACAAAATTATTTATAAAAATAGTAAAATTTTTAGTCAAAATCTATCTTTAAGGATAATTTAATAATTTTTAAAATTATTATGGTCAAAATTTTGAAAAGTATTATCTTGAAGAAATAAGTAAGAATGTCTAAACGTTTTAATAATTTTTAAATTACTTAATTAAAATATCGTTTGAAGATTTAAAAATGATTTACAAAAGGCAAATAAAATGCTCAATGCTGTACTGTGCTACTATAGCTTACTACAGTAATTATACTATATTATTTTTACCACAATAATTGTACTATAGTATTTTTGCTACAATAATTCCAAATTTTGGAAATAGAAGAACTATGGTCGTGACGCTAAACAACAATGCTCAATCGAGTTTTTACATAATGAGACATAACAAACAATAAGAAATGGATGCTTTTGACAGAATAAATAAACTCTAAATTAACCTATAAATACTCATTTGAAATATTTTAAAGAGTATTACAACTTTATCTTTAATAGGTTTTACTCAAAAATATTTTTATTTTTATAAAATAAAGAAAACTACAAGAAAGTTAAAATTTACAAAAATTTGCTTCAACTTTCATCGATCCCAAACCCGACTTTTTTCAATTTAGTTTGAAATTTTCATTTTGAAATCAAATTTTAAACTTTACTTTTAAACTTCAAAAATACATATTCTAACATTAAATTAAGTTTCAAAACACATATTAAATTAAAATCTAACTTACACACTATCAAAACCTATTTCAACCTAAAAACTAAAAACCCTTACCATTTAAACGATTTTCAAGCATTAAAATCTCATAATAAGGTTCTCTTATTCTCATATAATTTATAATCGATTTTTAAAACATCATAATTAAATCAAATACTAAAAAACTAAAGAATAATATAAAGATATCCAATTTAACATAAACACTATAAATTCTAAACTAAAATTGATGAAATTAAAAGTTAGAAAATATATACCAAAATTCTGTGCAAGTCATGAAAACGAATTTTGATGATGAAAACCCATTATTTAAACTTTGGGTATTTAAAACTTATTTACTTTGACTTAAAAATTTATAACTAAAATCAAGTATTTTCTTTAATTTTTTTTAATAATTTATGAAGTTAAACACTTGAGAAATAATTTTGTAAAGTTGATTTTATAGTAAAAGAGTATATAACTGCTGAAATTTTAGAAAGAAGGGAGAAGGAAAATGAGCGAAGAAAAAGAAATGAAATGGGTTCATACAAGAAAAAAAAGCAATTGGGTTTTATTTTATACAATCATAGAAACTATCATTAAAGCTTCCATCTTTTAATTATGCAAAATTTCAAACTTTTTTTTTTCTACATTTAGATCCTTTAAACAAAACAAAATTTAAAATTTTTAAATTACTTTCTATATGAAAATTTTAAATTAGCAACTTTTATATTTAATAAACATATAATAAATAAAAAAATAATTTAAATTAATTAAAATAAATAAAGAAAAATTTTTATTTTATAAAATAAATGATAAGTCTCAATAATATGTTAACTAGTCATATAACATGTATATACGTGAAAATATAATGTAAGTATAAAAAAGATTAAATTACCCATAAAATCCAAAGAATAAGTTTTACACATATAGAAAACTAGATGTGTGGATATTGAAGTTTAAGTTGTAAGATGTAGAACAAAAACTCAATACTATGTCATTACATTGATCTAAAGATCATACAAACCTAAATTTTGATGATAACAAATTATATTTTCACAATATTATGTTATGCTATATTCTCACTAAATATTCAAGAATGTAAGACTACAATGTGAGAAAATATTCAAGAATTGAAGATAGCAAGCTCATCAAGTTGCATATTCAAGTTCAAGATAAAAGTTTAAGTAATCTTTATAGTTTATCATTGTTATAAAGGTAATTTATTTTAATTTTTATGATTGCTATGTAAATATGAGCTCAAATTACTACTAATATTAATTTTAAAAGATCATTGAAGCTGTTTAATTTTTACACGTGGCGAAAAATTAATATTTTACATGATATAGGAAAATCAAAATTTTATAAATTAAAATAAATCTACTTTGCATTCTTAAAATCATAATTTTTGAATGAATAATGAATTGGGTAAATAGCAAATTGGTTTAACAATGATCGATTCAATACTAGTATAATAAATAGTAATTTATCTAATATTAAACTAATAAACTATAAAATTCCTAAATTTTCATTCAAAATTTTATATGCTTAAAATAATATATGATTACATAATCTTATTAAATTTAAACAATGTTATTACATCTAATGCTTTAAGGGCGTAAATAATAACATTATATCTAATAATTTTTATCATTATGGTAGAATTAATCCTAATAAATTATGAGTAATAGTTAAGGATAATACTCAAAATTCGTAGTAACGTCTAAAAAGTATTTATTGTTTTTATTATTATAATCTAAATATTTTGATTAAAGGTGATAATTATAATATGATTGTCAATTGACATGAGCACACATAAAATTTATAGATTTAAATTGATATAAAATAATATAATTATTAAATTAATGAATCAATATAATATAATTAATAATTATATTAAATTTAAATTTAAAATTTTTAATACGTAAATTTATTTATAATATAATTAATTATTTAAATAATTATTAAAAATGACAAAGGTCGTTGTTGGCCGGGTTTGTTGAAGTTACCGAACGAGCTCAATTTCACCCCATTTTTTAAAAGGAATAAAAAATCGAGCCCAATCTCAATTCCAATTTTAATAACTGGAAATCGGGGATAGCCTATGATCCTATTCTATTTGCCGGCCAAGAACAGGTTGACCTATTGCCTTGTCTTTGTCTCTGATCCGGTACTCGTTTTATTTTTTATTTAAAAAATAAATATAAAAGCAAAAGTTTAAAAAAACTCTAACATAATTTTATTTTTATTTTTTCACAACTTAGCCGTTTCTTGCCTTCTTCTGCCTCATCTATTTCGCCTTCAATCAAAGCAAAGATGACCCTAACTTCTCTTTTCTACCTTACCCATTCCGCTTTAAAGCTATGAAAGATGACCCTACTCTTCTTTTCAATTTGGCCTCACCTTTCCGCCATCAAGCTATTAAAGACGATGCCCACTGGCCACTGCCTTTTTCTTTTCTGCACTTTAATAAAAAATGACTGGTGAAATAAATAAATAAGCAAGATTTTTAGACAATAGAAGAGGATGGCTTCCCAAAGGGATGCGACACCATCTAGGCACACATTTGGATCCCTACTGTATTTTTTCTTTATTTCTGTAGGAAGAAAAATTTAGAATTACTGCTATAATTTAGTTTGAGTTGTTGAAATTTTGTGAAATTTGATACTTTTTATACTTGAATAGGTGAAAAAGATGAATTTGTAATGTTATTTGCTTGTTTTAAGTGTTAGTTTATAAATTTTTTTTTATGTGATTTGAATTTTAAATTTTAAAAAAATTTGGTCAAGGGGGATTTGGGAGATTGAGGACAGGATGAGCATTTCGATTTTAATCATGGAATTCCTGCCTCCGTTCCTATTTGCAATGAAATAGGGATTGGGTTGAGGATCGGGAAGTCATCCCGAAAAGCCGCTAGCAATCGAACATCATGTAACAAGTGTGGTATGCCTTTTAGCAGGTTTGTGATAAATTTAAGAAAAAAATTTAAAATTTACTATGAATTTGAGACGAATTCGGGTGTGGACAAATAATCACACGTATCCACAACATGTAATTACAAATATTTAATTATAATTTTTTTACAGTAATATTATTTTTAATTAATTAATTTTTTTTAATAATTAACTTTAAATTTTTTAATAAAAATTAAAAATTACATGTATTCGAATGATAAGAATGCTATCGATAAAATAAATTGATTATCTTTATTACTTATAAATATTTATTCTCTATTAATTTATAATTATTATTTGTTACTATAGAAATCATATTAGGTGGTACTAGTTACAATTGAATAAAATAAAAATGTGACTTAGAAATTATTGTTTGAAATTTATGAGTTCATAAACTTTTATTTTGAATTTTTGATATTTTATATATAAATTTATAAAATAATTATGCATTTTTCGTATAGATGTAATAAATTTATTTTATGTTCAATATAATTGATATTTTATATAAATAATATATTTTATTTTAAATTAATGTTAAAAATTTATAATTTTAATTATATAATTTACAAGTTTAAATTTAATATTTAATAATTGTGCAAGTATTGTTGAAAATATAAAAAATTCGCTTATCTGTAAAGGTTTAATAAATGTTAAATATCTATTTAATATATTCGATAATAAAATATCAAACTTACTACAAATTTAGTGTAAATTAGTATTAATATTTTTTGATAAATACGAATGTAAATTTAAAAGTATTCATCCTAAATTTGATTTGCTACCATCCCTAGAGACGAGAATAGAGATAGGGTTCCTTGACCTATCCTCACCTCATTGCCATTCCCAATAATCATATTGTGCTAATAAATTAATGAATTAATAAATTTATTTTATAATTTTTATCTTTTAAAAAAAATTTAGTTATATTTATTTACTTTTAAGATGTATTTAGTTATATTTATAATAAAATTAAATAGTATTAAAAAATATTTTTATATTATAAAAATCATAATATAAATAAAAAATAAATAGAAAACACATTATTAAAATTTATTTAACTATTTAGTAATAATGTAAAGTTAGAGTTTTTACTTATTAACACAATTATTAAAAATATTAACCTTTTTAAATGTGACATAAATACGATGTAATAATCTGAATTATCATTTCATGTTTTAATGTAAAAATCATTAACTTATTAAAAATACATTTAGCAAATTAAAATAAAATTCCTAAAATAAAATGAAAATAACACAGCTACTGTCAATTTCTTTTACAAAAGATAAGATTACTATATTAATTTAATTTTTAAATTTAATAATATCATGCTATATTTAGTTATCGAAATAGATTATTAAATAATTTTTAAAATATTTTGCTATAAATGTTTTAAAATTATTATTTTTAAATTACAATTACCCAAAAAAAAAAATGTTAATGATACTAGGAATGTTGTCAAATATAACAAATCAAATAAGAATATCATTTATATAATTACTTTAATAATTGAAAAACAATATAAAATGCATCCTTTACTTATCTTTTGGGCATCACATTGCAATTTAGGATCCCTATCTTCCCAAATAGAGCTTAAAGCTAAAAATTTTATGTAACAATGATAAATTTCTATTCAGATAATTTATTGAAATTTGCTTACCCATATTGATTTATTTCTTGAGTTTGTTCCATAATCATAAATAAAATAGATAGTGTCATGTTTAAGGCTAATTATCAACTCAATTATAAATAAAACGAGGACCAACTTTTGCAGACTTTGTAAATGTATTGCCTGTTCTATTAAAAATAAAAATAAAAATAAATACAAAAGTAAAATCTAAATCTAAATCTAGCTGTCCAAGTACAAGATCATCTCACATCACCATTAATAATAATAATAATAATAAAAATAATAAAATATATTATCACTAAGTTTGTGTGACATATGCATGAATAGTTAATATTAACATAGATCAAATTGAGTATGTGAATGAGAATGTGAGATCAAAGATGACACCCACATTTACTTGACAAATTCAAAATTCTCATTTTGTTAAGTAGATATATTTTTTTTTAAAAAAAAAAAATTAATATTTGTTGAGTGACTTTGATTTTGAACTAAAAGTATAACGATAAAATTATGATTTTGATAAACTATTATAATTGTAACTATTTAATAATTTGTTTATTTTTTAAAATAAAAATAAAGATAAAAATATTTTAATTAATGTAACAAATTATAAACTATTTTATTTCGTAAGTCTATTTAATTTTATAATTTTTTTTAAGAATTTTTTGGTATATATTTTTTAAATACAACTTTTTTAAAACAAATCTTGTATTGGTTGGGTTTTTACAAGTAAAATTTTTAACCAAAAAAAATTGAGTATTTAGTTATTAATAATAAATATTTTAGCAAAAATCGTACAATTATATTAATAGTCAAAATTTTTAAGGTTATGCTATGAGGTGAATAACATAAAATTGTGAAAGTGAAATAATTACACTCAGAAAACTCAAAATTTGAGTTTCCCGCAGCAGAGGCAAAATAATTTTTTTAAATTCTCAATAAGTTCTTTTCTAATTACAATCAAATGACTCTAAAACAAATTAAAAATAATTTTTGACATTAAAATAAACACTTTTGACACCACAGCTCCAAAAAAACAAAAAAGTCATATCGATAGAAGAATATTATATTTTGAGTAATGATTAAAAAATTATAAAATAATTGAGTCCTAGAATTTAAATAATCGTCAAAATTATTTACATAGTGGTATTTAACTTTTTTTAAACTTTAAAAAATTATATGATATTTTCTGAAAGTATATTTGCATTAATACAAAAATTAACCAAACTGTAAAGATACATGCTATTGGTCTCATAATATATTGAAGGTGTAGCTTAGGACTTTTTGTTTTTGACATTGCAAAAGATTACCATAAGATAACCAATAAATTAGTTTGTAAGATGTTAGAATTAAGGAAATTAAACATCCAAACGCTCAGGTATACTCTTTTCTTCCGACCCCTTTGGGAAATTAGGGTTAATAATTGATTACCAATAATATGAACAACAAATAAATACATAACTAAGGATCCATTCATTGCACAATCTATTTTAGCTTTGGGATAATCGAAAACAACATTGAAACCTGCACGCACGTCAACAACCAGAATTTAAAGAAGGCATATTTTATGAATTAATTCATTTTGACTTGCGGGGTTAAAGGTTATCTTCGTGAGGGTCACGAAGGCATCTACTGGTGCAAATGTAGGTATAGATATTGCACGTAGTTGCAGTTCCACATCAACATTATATAAGGCAAATGAGTACAAGTCAATTGGCATAAGCCTGCAGCTAAATTGGTAGCCTATCAAATTCCCCTGGAAATTAAGGCCATGGCTTCTTTTCTTCGATCCTACACCTGTTTCTTGGTTGTTTTGATTTTCGCAGCTCTCGAAAAATCAAATGCCGCTGGTTATTCACGTATTCTTTTCCGGCCTGGTCCATGGAAGCTTGCTCATGCAACCTTTTATGGCGATGAGAGTGCCTCTGAAACCATGGGTACGTGCTCATTTTTCCCATGTAATCGTATATTTTTCACAATTAATTTCCATTTTCTTTACTATGTTTATGCTCTTGTACATGAGTTGTTTCAAAGTTATTTTCCTTCTTTCCAACTATTTTGTGGAATAAATTTGATTAAAATAATAATAGACTTATCATGGCAAGAAATTCTTACTGTGAATACACGCGAGACCAAAAACATGTGAATTGCTATCTATCAATGTATTCAAATGCTTATTTACTATAAGTGTTACGTAATTCTACGTTAAATTGATTACAGTTCCTTTGTGTTGTATGTGTTTACAGGTGGGGCTTGTGGGTATGGAAACTTATTTGCCAATGGGTACGGGACAGACACAGCTGCTTTGAGCTCCACATTGTTCAATGATGGATACGCTTGTGGGACTTGTTACCAGATAAAATGCCAAGGCTCTCCTCATTGCTATAAGTATGCCACTTTCATCACAGTCACTGCTACAAACCTTTGCCCGCCAAACTGGTCCCAGGACTCCAATGCCGGTGGCTGGTGCAATCCCCCTCGCGCCCATTTTGACTTGTCCAAGCCTGCTTTCATGAAGTTTGCTGACTGGAAGGCTGGCATTGTCCCTGTCGTCTATCGAAGGTATGTGTGTGTGTGTGTGTGTGTGTGTATTGAGAGTGATATATAGTGTATTGTACGAGTTACAGTATAGATTTTTGCCGTCTAATTTTTGTAACAGAGTGCCATGCCGGAAGACCAGTGGTTTGCAATTCTCGTTCGAAGGAAATGGTTACTGGTTGTTGGCGTATGTGATGAATGTTGCGGGCGGCGGAGATATTGCGAACATGTGGGTTAAGGGAACCAGAACAGGATGGATTAGCATGAGCCATAACTGGGGAGCTGCATACCAGGCATTTGCAACACTTCAAGGCCAAGCTCTTTCTTTCAAGCTCACATCATATTCATCTAAGGAGACTATTGTAGCTTACAATGTTGCTCCTGCCAATTGGAACGTAGGAGTGACTTACAAGTCAAATGTGAATTTCCATTGATATACCAGTATACAAGTTTTTCTCCTTCTTTTCCCTTCTTAAAGCCTTGAGGCCTATGTCAATCGCTTTGTTTTTGGAGATTTATCCTTGTCTTCTAATTTGTATTTTGACCCTTGTTGATCTAAAATGAAAATTCATCTCCTATATATATGTGTAATGAGAGAAGATGCTATGCCAAGAGTTCAACTACTTGTTTTATTAATATAGTTGACTCAAGTGCTTGTAAAATGTAAAGTTCATTTTGCAATTGAAGTGTTGAATTTCTTTATCCATATTTCAATATTGCTTTATCCATAGTCGAATACTTTCCCTAATGGCTTTATTCTAGACCCTGCTTCAGGGTCACAAATGGCATCTTTTTCTTCTTCTTTTCTTCTTTGTATATGGGGGGAAAGAAAATGGAAAGCAAGAATATAATTCAATAAATATATAGAATAATAATAAATGTAACTAGCTAGAATCTTAATCTAATCCCAACCAAAGATATGAATTTCAATTGTTTGGTGGCCAGGGCAGACATGGTGTGCAAGTCATTAGAATCATAACCATTTAAAGATGAGAGGACTTAGCATTAGGTGAAGTTAGTCCATGGGGTATGTATACTACAACAATGAAAGAGACCACTTTTTGTTGTTAGTCTCTGCAGAGAAATCATTTCTTACGTTCCTTTGCTTTTCCACATTCCGAAATGTAACATCAAGAATATATTGTGCTCAAGAATATGAGACCTCTGTTTGTCTTTAGCAGTAATTAATTAATTAATTATGCAGTGATAAAAGAGTTTGACCACATAATTAAGGTACCATGCCTTGTTTTGCTTTGGTGATTGGTTGACCCCCCGGCTAGAGAACATGAGACCCACAAAGTTGTTAAAGTGGGAGACATGTCATCAACACAATTACAAGGTATTTGTCCATCTATTGAACCCTAAAGATTGAACTAATATCTACATGCCTTCATTTCATTACTAAGCACGCTACCTCCTTTTCATTTTCCTTTTGACATGTATTGTCATCATCAACCCACGCTCCAAATCATTTCTCTGTGCCTTTCACGTATCGACTCATTCATCCTCCAAACTACTGTTGTATTGAGCATTTCTTTCTCTTTTTTCTTTTGTTGGTTTTAGGTTATGTACCATATCTGACATACCCACTTCATCGTTGATTTTTACGGTGATAATATTAGTAGGATATTCATACAAGATGTTGATTGACTTCAACCATTTAGCTACATCAGTAAGTCTGTATCCATATATCCCTTATATTGTAACAAATCCCACGGATTCATATACTGCACTGGTAATTAGGATATTGAAGAAACAGCAAGAGGCATCTAATTTTCAGGCTTAAGTGATGACTCCTTGCATCTAAGAAGCCTATGTGGCAAAATCTGATCGCATCATACAAATTCTGGAAACTGCAAATGCATACATGTACACATACTCTAGAGTCTAACAACAGGCAATAAATCCTTTCGGTCAACTGTCTGTCACTGCCACCTAGCGTATATTCTATTCAAGACAGATATAATGAACAACTACAGAAGAAACTTTCTTTTTTATCTTTTCACTTTCTCTTCAACACAAAGCTTCTATGAACTATGTATAAATTACCCCCAAAAGTGTAAACTTTCCTCTTTTCAACTCTATTCCTGTCACGTCTATGCGGAAACAAGAAGGTGATCCAGAACTAGTTTTCATGGAAATCAAGATCTTCATCTTCTCTCAGTACACAAGCCAAGAGAATTAGATATATAAAACAAACCTGCACTTCTGACCAACTTCTTCTTAGCCAGTCTGATCAATTTCCACACATGGGCTCTTTTCTCTCACTCATATTGACAATTTTTTCATTAGCTTCATTAGCATCAACGAAAACAGAAGCTCAAGGTATCAAATCAGCTCTTCTTCTTGATCTTCTTATCAGAGATTACACATTCAAATCCTTTGACACGAACTTGAAGACAGGAACACTGCAAAATGTAGATTTACCTGCAAATCTCTCCGGCGTCAAAGTCGATACAGTGAGGTTTAGATGTGGCAGTCTGCGAAGATATGGTGCAAGGGTTAAGGAATTCCATTTGGGTAGTGGTGTGATTGTGCAGCCATGTGTGGAGAGAGTCATGATAGTCAGGCAGAACCTTGGTTATAACTGGTCTTTGATCTACTATGCTAACTATGATTTGTCGGGTTATCAACTTGTGTCACCTGTTCTTGGCCTTTTAGCTTACAGTGCTGGCACTGATATCAATTTCAATAAACAGTTTCAGCTTGGGATACTTGCCAAAAAACCAATTACTATAGACTTCAGCAATACTACAAGAGTCAACAATATATCAGAAATCAAGCCATTGTGTGCTAACTTTCAAAGAGATGGCAAAGTGACGTTAACACACCAGGTATCACCCTATGTGTGTGCGGCAACGAGGCATGGTCATTTTGGTTTGGTGGCTCAGTCAACCCCACCAGAGCAAGTGAAGAAGAACATTAGCCGATGGAAACTGGCCGTCGGCACAACAGTTGGCTCTGCTGTGGGAGCATTTCTTCTGGGGTTGCTTTTGGTGGCAATGTTTGTTAAAGTAAAGAATAAAGCAAGAATGGAAGAGTTAGAGAGGAGAGCATATGAAGAGGAGGCTCTTCAGGTTTCAATGGTTGGGCATATCAGGGCTCCTACTGCAGCAGGTATTAGGACAGTGCCTACAATTGAGCATGAGTATGTACCTTATCCTTCTTGAATTTCATTTTTTGTTTTCTTCTGTATGATTATTCTTTTGTTACATCAGTTAAGAAGAAAATGTATTGGATTTGAGAAGAAAAGATACAGGGACAACTCTGTTTCTTGAACTCTGGTAATTCATTGTTCTATTTTCTCAGGTTTGGAATTCAATTGTGGTGGCTAGTGATATTTATTTTTGAATTAATCATTGGATTTTCCAGGGAACTTCAAAAGCATTTGAGGTTCACTACATTCTAAATCTGGCTGGAAATTTCTGCAATTTAGACTAAAACATAGATTAAAGTAAGCGAGCGAAGGACATGTGAATATGATATCATCAGACTAAATGAAATTTAATTTGCTAAGAATACTCTTGTTAGCTGTCTGGGTTCCTCAAGAAGACTAGAGAGAAACAGCAAGAAACTTTTTGATTTTTTATCATTATATTTTCTTCCGGAGAAAATTTGTTACTGTACTCTGGCAGCCCAACTCGGTAATTTCGCGTAGAGTGATGCAATGAATATCCGTTTATTACTCTCATAAAACTCTATTTTTATTTTATTTTTAAATTTAATAATAGTATCTTCAATTTCGTAAATAAGACACTCTCTTGACCATAAGATAGTACTAAGTAGGGTTGGTAGAATTGGAATTGCCATCACGATCTTTGTTTTAGTTTTGCTTGGACACCGTTTCTATCCTTAATTTGTTTATGTTTTTAAATGGGGGCGGAACCCTGAATTATTGAGACTGCAAAAGGTTTCCAAAGCAAATTTACTATCTTAGAGCCTTTGGCTTGAAGATTAGAACCGTAAACTCTCTTGGAGGTCAGAAAATTGTAGTACTATCTTATAGCCTTTGGCTTGAAGATTAGAACCGTAAACTCTCTTGGAGGCCAGAAAATTGTAGTACCTAATAAGTAGTAGTAGTAGTAGTAGTAGTAGTAGTGGTAAACACACGGAAAGAGCGGTACAATAAATAATTAACCTGTTTTCTAAAATCAAAACAAGATCAATTTAATCAATGGGTCTTGGAAGAGTGGTTCAATAATTATACAACGCCCGACCCGTCGGATCAAATTTTGAGTTGGACCGGCTTGGTCTATTGTGTTTTAGGACTAGGCTAACAGGGGCTAACCCGTCAAGTCAGACACAACCCAACTTTGACATCACTAACACTAACCAACCATGTTGATCTATTAAATTGAAAAGATAAATCAGTAATTTAGAATTAAAAATAATAAAAAAAGAACACCAATCTATAGAAATGAAAATATATATACAAAAGAGTAGCGATATTTCCACTCTAATAGTATTTTGTAACAACACCCTACTTATATTATTCAGCACACCCAATATAGTACCATAATTTCTAAAAAATTACAATATTTTTGTAATTAACTCCATATGGTATGAAATAATAAAAAAAAAATTAAAGAAAATAATAGACAACTTAGTTTTTTTTTTTTTTTTTTTTATCTATCACTTTAAATATTATATATATTAAGACTAAAATTTTATTTTAAAAAAATTGAAGGTGTATAAAAAATGTAGCATAAAATTGTTTTTAATAATTAATTGATATTTATTTATTTTGTTGAGGACAAAATTATAATTATCAAAAACATTAACAGGTGGTCATTGACCTAATGAAAATCCATATTCATTGTCTTAATTCTATTAGTTTTATCTACAGATGTTAGAGGGGTGGAGTCGATTTGGGCCTCCTTTTTGAATAGTAAATATATATTAAAAAAATAAAAACTTGCGAACCAATCCAACATATTAGGGTTTGGACTTGTGAGTTACATCGAGCCTAATTTTATTAAAATGGACCGAGCTGAATGGGCTTTGGTTTAACGCCTAAATTGATTCATTTAATACCTCTAATTTTATCTAAATTATGCGTATTTTTATATTGGGCCAAATGTAAATTCTTAAGACTTATTAAAAGCCCAAAAGCAGGCATGAGAACTTCTACCCTTCAGCTCTTCAACTTTCCCAACTAGAAACGTACACTAACCTCCAAACGGGCCCCACCCCACTCTAATTTTCGCGCAAAAAAAAAAATAAAAAAAATCCTTTTACCAGACGTTTTAATTCTGTTACCGAGCTTTCCCGGGAAAAAAAAATGAAAATAAAAACAAAAACCGAATAAAGAAAGGTGAAGACAAAGGAAAAGAGAACAAACGTTTAACACAGTTAATTAACCAAACTCCCCAAATCAATCAAGAGTCCGTCCGTCTGTGTTTTTCTCTCTAGGGTTCCTCCGTATAATTATCCTCCATGGACGATTCCACGGTAAGTCCACAACTGAATGTCCCACCGTCAATGTCGCTCTCGTCATTGACCCCACCGTCGAAACACATCAGCCGCATGATCAACTCCAACCACCATCAGTCGCCGTCCCGAACAATCTACTCCGACAGGTTCATTCCCAGCAGATCGAGCTCCAATTTTGATCTTTTCAACATCTCGCAACCGTCGCCGCCCAACTCTTTGGCTCCTGTCGACTCCCACAAGGATGATAATTCCGGGACCTATACCGCCCTTCTACGAGCCGCTCTATTTGGGCCTGAAACCCCCGACAAAAAGGACGTGTCTGGGCTGCCGTCGGGAAGGAATATTTTTAGGTACAAATCGGAAACTAGGCGGTCCTTGCACTCGCTTTCGCCTTTTGGATTCGATGATGACGTAGCGTCTGGGGTCACTCACAGTCCGGTCAAGGCTCCCAGAAAGGTCCCTAGGTCGCCTTATAAAGTGGGTATTTCCTAGATTTGTAAATGTGGAACTTTTGTGATTTTCTTGTGCTTTCTTTTCCAAGAGAGATTTATATATGTGTGTGCGTGAGCTAGATTTTGGACGCACCAGCTTTGCAAGACGATTTTTATTTGAACTTAGTGGACTGGTCGTCACATAATGTGATGGCTGTGGGGCTGGGAAATTGTGTATATTTGTGGAATGCTTGTAGCAGCAAGGTGAGTTTTCTTTTTCTTGTTGTGTGAGTTCATTTAATTTGTTACATTGTTTTTATTCTTTTATGAAAATAAAATTGGATGGAACTCATTGTAGGTAACCAAGTTGTGTGATTTGGGTATTGATGATAGTGTGTGTTCAGTGGGATGGGCGCAACGCAATACACATCTTGCTGTTGGAACTAGCCACGGGAAAGTCCAGGTTAGAGATGATCATTTTGTTAAAATTTTACAATAAGTTGCATGTCCATAAGTTCTTAATTACATTCATGTGATTGCAATATATATGGCTGTTTTGTGTGTTTTTGAAGTTTCCTTCTCTTGCTATTGTCTAGAGTCTTCTTGTTTATTCAGTGACAATAATTTATCTGCCAAAAGAGAGCAATGTGTACGAAAGTCTAGCATAAACTTTCAACTTGTCTGAGGAGATGGAAGAAACGGGGAATCTCATTGGTGGTGAACATTGTTTTCTTCTTGATTTGTTGAAATTACTTGTATAACAACTGTTTCAGATCAGCTGTTCCATCTTTAAATATTATTGTTGTAGATTTCTTGCATATTCTACGTGGTAACATTTTGACTAGCTGATTCTCAAGTTGCTTCTTGCCATGTAGATATGGGATGCATCTCGCTGTAAGAGGGTAAGAACCATGGAGGGCCATCGGTTACGTGTTGGGGCCTTAGCCTGGAGTTCATCATTGTTGTCTTCTGGTAGCAGGGATAAGAGCATTCTTCAACGTGATATACGTGCTCAGGAAGATTTTGTCAGTAAACTCTCTGGACACAAGTCAGAGGTTGGATTTTCATACATTTTGTTCAGCTTGATTGTTTTACTTGGGCAGTTATTTTTACTTGAGAACTTTTTAATTTTATGCTCTATTTTTATTCTGATATTCCATGCATGTTAACTCAATTTGATACCTGTATATGTTATTACTGTTTGCATGTTCACTCAATTTGATGTATACATATTTCCTGATTTTCTCATACTGGAAATCAATTGTTTATGATATAGGTTTGTGGGCTGAAGTGGTCTTATGATAATCGTGAACTAGCATCAGGTGGAAATGATAATAGAGTATGTGATCCATTTCTTTTTAATTTCTGATGTATTTGTTTTGTTATTTCACAGCAATGTAACTCATTCTGCAAGAGCTGATGGTATTTCCCTTTAATGTGCAGCTTTTTGTATGGAATCAACATTCAACTCAACCAATTTTGAAATACTGTGAGCATACAGCAGCTGTAAAAGCAATTGCATGGTCTCCTCATCTTCACGGACTTCTTGCATCTGGAGGTGGTACTGCTGACAGATGTATTCGTTTCTGGAATACAACCACTAATACGCATCTAAGCTGTGTGGACACTGGCAGTCAGGTAATTTGATTTCTCTTTATTTGCTTTAGCATAATCAATTTCCATTTAATTTTGGTCCTATACATGTCATGTGATGGGAGAACCTTTTCATATATTTGTTTTTTTATTGTGAATGTTACATTATTTTGAAGAACCATAAAGAAGAGGGGAAGTGAGGAGGATTGCTATTCTTGGATCAATGGTGGGACCTGAGTATTAGAAAAACATATTTGGTTTTCTATTGTAGTGATCAATAGTGATCTCTCCTTTCTTTATCATCACATGATCTATCAAAAATACCTTTCATAGGTTATTATATGTGACCTGTATCACGTACTTTGTGCAGTAGTTACTGTTAATTGAAAATTTATTTGGCCCATTGGAAGAAATTACTTAAAGCCAGGTATACTTTTACAGTTAACTCTTAAAACTTAAATGTTTCAGAGACGGTGATATCTAATGCAATTGGAACTAATATTGTGCAGAAGCAAGTGAAAAAACTAATACTCTCAAGGAGATCATCCATATGTATTGGTATATTATTGGATTAGATTTGTATCATGGAAAGCGCAGCAATTGAAACCAATTTTTCTTGTTTCTGCTGTTTCTTGTGTGGTATTTGTGAGTTTAGAGCATAGTTACTGTATCACTTATTATTATGTGGCTTCCAGAAATATGAAACAGTAGAAATTTGTCAATTATAGGCATTGCCTTCATTGCATCATGAGTTTTGCATTCTTGTCTTTACCATTCACAGAACTCTCACCTTTTTCGTGCTCCTGAAAGAACATTTTCAATTGTCAATAATGCGATAAGGAAGGGGCAACCAATGTAAATGCGAAGTATAGCCAGTCCTCAACACCATCTGGTCTCTTGGTGCTTGCTTTCCATAAAATTGGTGGAGAGTTGATTTAATCCTGCTATGGAATGTGAGGCTGCTTTCAAGCCAAAAGAATTTAGAAAGAAGAAAAATAGCAAGAAAGCCAAACAGAAAAGGCTCACCTCTTTTACTTGAATGTAGAAATATTGAGCTTTATGTCATGGATTTGCGCTATGTTTGATGCAGCAACATTATATTATAATCTTCTGTCTGCTCAGTGGATTACCCTCTCTCTTCCACATGCATGTTATGCATGCTTAGATTGATATATTGATTTCTGCTTTATCCGTTGCAGGTTTGCAATCTCGTGTGGTCTAAGAATGTCAATGAACTTGTCAGCACCCATGGATACTCCCAAAACCAGATAATAGTTTGGAGATACCCTACCATGTCAAAGGTACTGTGATAAAAGAGTGCTTGTAACAATTATCTTGCTATTATGTTTTAGTTCTTTACTTAAACTTGTTTCTGCAATGCAGTTGGCAACTCTGACGGGACACACATATAGAGTTCTTTATCTTGCCATTTCACCCGATGGACAGGTAGTTCATTCTTCTTTGTTATAATTATCCTAGTACTTTGCTTATAATATCCAAAGCCAATATGGCCATTCAATAACTGGAGG
Organism: Khaya senegalensis; assembly: GCA_032402905.1. NCBI lineage: Eukaryota > Viridiplantae > Streptophyta > Magnoliopsida > Sapindales > Meliaceae > Khaya > Khaya senegalensis. The sequence goes on along the minus strand of CP135557.1, from coordinate 5,918,513 downwards.
AAGTTCTAAAAGTTTTGCAAGTAGTGGGGGATCGTTTCTCCAGAAAATAGTGCAAGAAAAATGTTGTGGCTCACATCGAAAAAAATTGGGGACTTCTTTTCTGATATTTTGCATACAAAGAGATTTAAGTTAATCTCAAACTTGATTGGAATCAATGCCGTTTCATAATTTGATTATTTTTGTTACAGACAATTGTCACAGGAGCAGGTGATGAGACACTCAGATTTTGGAATGTGTTTCCTTCCCCTAAATCTCAGGTAAGTAATTCATTCAGAAGGATGAGAAGTTTTAAGGCTGATGTGAGATACTAAACTTTATTTTCTCGGCCCTTGACAACTGAAAAGTTTGGAATTCTTTTCCTTATATATTGACAACTTAGTACCACAAATGTTTCCTTGGAACTAAACTCTTTATTCAGGAGGGATTGCCTTTTCAAATTTACAATGTCTAATCACATTCACAGACCGGATAACAATCATGTCATTTGGAAAAATTTCAGTACCAGTGATAGATTTTTTTTGTTCTGGTAAAAGTTGTTGGCTCCATACCAAGCATCAGATCACTAGAAAACTTACATGTGGTTTTCAACTGCTAATGTAGAACACCGACAGTGAGATCGGAGGATCATCCTTGGGAAGGACTACAATTCGATGACTTGTACTTGCTGACATACTTCAACCTCTTTCACAATCTTCCACTGCCAAAGGAAATAGTATAGCACTTGCTCGAAAAGTTCATCAGATGGTTCCATTTGAATCAACCTTGACTAATAAAATGTTTGCAGGAATCTTGAGTGCTAAAGATGTGAATAGAAATTATATAGTGTCCTGGTGCGGCGGATTGATGATTTGGTTTTCTTTTTCTCCTCCAATATATTTATTTATTGATGCACAGTGGGAGAAGTTAATCCATTATTCTTAACTGCTCCTCTTGCATTGTATATTAAAACAGGAGTATGGTTTCTATTGATTTGGTGTAATCGGTGCTTCTTAAATTTTTTTAAAATAACTTTCCTGTACTCGCCCTTCACAATGAATTCTATCCTTTTTTTCCATTTACATAGCAACTAATATAATACTGCATATAGGAATCTGAAAGAAAAGTGATCAAACTACTATTCTCCTGGATCTTACACTTAACGGTGCACTTAGAAATCCATAAAACAGAATGATTCTATTTGGTTGCCAGACATATGAGCAGTGTGCGGTGGAATTGTATGCATCTCCCAGTTCTCAACCCTAAAGAACCAGCTGCATTGTCATGTTCCGTGTCTACAAAAAATGAGCAGAGTGCAGAGTTTTCCCATTGATACAAAGGAAGGCCCAAGAGAACACCAATCTATAGTCGTCACATCCAATAAAAGGCAGATTGATTAAGCCTAGGAAACAAAGAGATTTGCCACATGGTTGAAAACCCCACAATTTTGTACCTGGGGATTCTCAATGAATTGACACTTAAATTAATTGATCTGTTCTGTACAAATTTTACATACAAAATACTTTGAGCCTACAATCCTTGGACGAAGATGAAGATGATCAAGCTTGTTGTTGATGTAAGCCGTCCTGTTGTTGCTGGGTTCCATGATTTTCATTTTCATGGGGAAGCTTTCCTGACCATGGGATCAAACTCATTGGTGGAAAGCAACAGTTACAGGGTTCTAGACATGGTTCTGGTGATTCCCAGTTGCTTATTGAAGTTTCTCTCTGGCGGGTCCCTCCTTTGCTACCACTACTAGATCGTTCAACAGCTTCTTTGAGTGGTCCCCAGCATTCCATTTTGTTGAATTCAGGAATGTTTGAATGAAAATAAACCCATACCAAAGCTTCCTGTAATTCTGGGTAACTGTTGATCAAATTTCCATCTCCATGAACAAAAGCCTTCAAAACCTGTTCATATGTTGCACTAATCCATCAACAAACTAACTTAACAATAACTAAGAAAGATCAATCAATACTTTCATGATAAAAATAACCTTACCACCGGGAGTTCTTTGCAGAAGATGAAATATCTAAGTTTAGCACACAGGTCTAATAAAAAATGGCCGCCACTTATATGGCAGTGAACATGTAGAGACATCTTTTCCTTTACTTTCTTCCACTCCGCCACCACTTCATCTCTTTGAAGCCGATTGTACCATCCCTGCAGCTACAACCAAATCCCAAACACCCTTTTTTCCTTCAGTTTTATTTTCATGATCAAAATTAATGTAACATATATAAGAAGGATCTAGAATCCCCTGTTTTGATTGTATCGTTGTTATCCACTTTTTGTGATTTCTTTATTATAATTGCTTCTTTGGGTCTTTAACCATTTTCTTCCACATTTCTTCAATCAGGAACACACAAAACAATAAAATATTACTCTATAAGATCCCCTGTTTCCTCTGCTTTCTTTTCAAGATAAAAATACTACCTCAATAGCCCAACTAAAAAGCAATAGAAAAAACTATGTATAATATTTGACTTCAACAACAAAAAGTATTAAAAAAACTTGATTTGACAGAAGGGTTTTGTAGATGAGAGGATCACCTGAGAATTGTTTATGGTCTGTGAGATGGCCAAAGTAAGCTTAGATGTTATATCACTATGTGTAAGTGTATAAGTCCTTTGCAGCTTCCCCGGATGCTTCTCTTCATCCACTCCCAGAAACAAAACCTTCAGTTTTGAAGCCTCAAAAATAGCTGGTCCAAATAATCTTGCCATCTGATCCAACCAGACGCCCGAAATCAACATAAATCTTTTCACATAAGAATGACAATCGAAGGAAAAACTTAACCCTTCTCTATGACCCGACAATCCATGAAAATAAAATCAAATAAATTTAAACAAAAGAGGAAGAAAAGAAATATTACAGGAGCAAAAGTTAGGTTCTTTTTCTTGGATCTTCTTCTAGAAACAAAGAGTGAGTTTTGCTGCTCAATGGGAGAAGCTTTTAGCTTCGAGGGGAGCACAAGAGCAGCAGCTAGAGTACCCATATCTCTCCGTCAAGGTCCAACTTTGCTGGAGTAAGAACTCAGCTCTCCAATAAAGAAATTATTTAATATTCTACAACAGAGATGATATATAGCTAAAAAAAAAAAAAAAAAAAAAAAGCAATCTCAGAAGTAAAGATAAAGAATCCTGGGGACAGAAGACTAAAACTTTGAAAATTGGGAATCTATATGTTGCTTTTGCTTTTACTTGAGAACTTGCTTTGCTTGTATGCTCAGCTTTGAAAAACTTGAAAGATTAGGGAGAAATAGTGTTGAAGTTTAAAGCTTTAAAACAGAAGGTGGCGTGTCGGTACAAATATGGAAGTTTTTGCCTTAGATCGCGGTTGCTTAAACTCCCAGACTTTCTTATTTGTCGAGTTTTAATGTTGACAGTTAGCATCGTTTAGACTTTAACTAGGGGTGTTTTGGGTTTCACAATGCACCACGAGTCATCGTATCATTGATGCTGATTGGATTTTCTTTACTGTGAAAACATCAGTCTCATTGTTTGTCCTAATTAATTACAAGTCCTCGTATAAAAGGAAATGGTAACGATTACTGAGAAAGTTTATGCTTAATCGTGTTAAAACTGAAGTAATAAATAATCATAAGAATGGTATTTGTATGAATTTATTCATGCAAATTGACAAAATAATATTTTATTTTTTTAATAATATGTTGTACATTTTCATGCAAAATAAATAAAAGTATATAATATTAAAATAATAATAGATAATTATATTGTATCAGTTTGTGAAAATATTTATATTCTTGATATTATTGAATAATTAATAAAAGATCTATTAAATTAACTTTACAATTACTTCGAGGCTAATTATAAAAGAATAGAATAGAGGATTGTCAAATATCCTGTACCACATTAAAATATGTTATTAGTTGAATTAATTAATATTTACTCTCTCTCTCTTTATTAGGTGTGTCCATATATAACAATTTGTGTTTAAAAATTTTTAAAAAAATCATTTTATAAAAACCTTACCTCAAAATAAAGTAAATGAAAAGAGTTAAAATAATTATTTAGTTGCATTTTTTAAAAATAAAAAATATATTTAATTACATGTTTTGTAAAATATTTTTTTTAATATTTAAAAATATAAAATAATATAAAATAAATTACCATTATTTTTATTCTAAAATAATTATTAAAAATATTTTATTCATTTATTATCATTTAAAAAATAATTTTAACCAATATTATTAAACACATGTTTTATTTATAAAAGTATTAGTGGTAAGATTTTAAGATATTATTTTCTTATAATTTTAAAAATATTAATTAAAAAAAAGATAATTAATACATTCTAGATACTTTGATTTTAAGAAGGAAATTGAAGAATAGATAGTTCATAAATGAAAAAGGTAAGATTAATGATCACGTGCACTTAATAATATGGTGGCTATGTGTCACATTCTTAATTCTAAATATATTAATTGAGGTATAAATAATGCGTGTTGCTCTAATTTCATGTACACAAGTGAAGCAAAGTTTGGTTACCCCTAACCTAAAATTGGTCCAGGGTTAGATTTTTCTTTCTAATGATATCAAAATTGATCGAAACCAATAACATATGAGTTGTATAAAAATGACCATTAAATATAGGCTCATTTAAAGGGTGCTGCACATACTAGAGAAGGAGGCTGTGATAATTGGTATCAAAGTGAGGATGAGACTTTTCTTACAGTCTTGTCAATACTTGGAAGAAACATACATCAAAGGTGTAGATTAAAAAAAATCTACTACGAAGCAATGTAGGGTGTCTCTCACTTCGAGTTATCATTATTATACTTAAAATATCCTAATAATCTAAGTCAAGCACTATTCTCGATGGAGAATAGCATGCATGTTGGAACCTCAATGATAACAACTAATAGGCTTGATATCCAAGAAGATTGTCCCTTACACGAGAATGAATGATTTTTTTGGTAGAGATAATTTGTCACATGCTTAATTCTACGCATACTAGTTGAGGCGTAAACAACCAATACGGCTTTAGTTCCATGTGCATAAAGAAAATGAGGATTTTGCTATCCTTAACACATTAGTTGAGAGTTAGAACCGTCCTTTTAATAAGACTAAAATAGATCAAAACTAATAGCATGCAAGTTATATAAGGTTGACCTTCGAATATAGTCCCATTCAAAAGGTGTTGCTCAAGTTAAAAAAGGAGCCTGTGACACCATGGTGTCGGATTGGATTTGAATGCTGCACAAAAAGATCATAATAAATAAAATTTTCCAAGGTCATGCATGCAATTCAAAAATTATTATAAGAAATGAATTTATCAAATATATATATATATATGTATGTATATATATATATATATATATGTGCACATGTACGCTAATTCGCTAACAAATTAATTTATAATTACATACTATTTCATATAAAATTTATAATTTATGTTAAAAAATAATTTCACTTTATAAATGTTTAAATAGTATTAATTAATAATAATACCAATAATAATAACTTCATTGAAATATTCTAATTTTTATTACTTAGAGTATTTTTATACCTAAGTAATTATATTATAAAATTTTAAACAATAATATATATTAATTTTTAAATAATATAATAATATATTAATACACTTATTTTAAGTTAAATTTAAATTTTATATTACTAAGAATTTAGAATATAAATCAGTACTTAATATAAATAAATTAAAGAGTAAAAAAATTAAATATAAATGAGTAAAATAATTTTAAATTTAAAAACTAAATAAATTAAGTGTATATTTATCTTTTTATTTTATCAACTTATAGTTGAAGCAAATTTTAAAAAAAAAAAAAAAAAAAAAAAAAAAAAAATATCGCAAAATAAAATTATTATAAATTTAAAGGAGTAATTTAATAAATTTTTTTTATAAAAATAATAAATTTTAAAAAATATATTTATAATTTATAATTAAACAACATATTATAGTAAAACTCTATATAAATTCAAAATTTATTATCTTTACTTTTCATCCTCTTTTAATTGAAACTCTATAATGATATGCCTCGTTAATCATCTTACATGCAATATTAATGATTTTATAAAGCAAGCTTTATTATTATTATTATTATTATTATTATTATTATTATTATTTTAATTCTTGTTTTTGAATTCACATTGATTATTATAAAGCAGCCCCCACTCCTCAATGAAGCTAATCTAATTTGGCAGTTACAGAGTGGTTGAAAAAGTGCTTGTCAGGTTTGACTTTTTTTAATGTGCCAATTGTCAATATTCAATAGTCAATTTCTAATATAAAATTTACGTAATTAAATGATACATGGAAATAGAGCCAAACTTGTAATCAAAGTCGACTTTGGCAGCCTAAATTATGTTAATTCTTTAGTGGTAAACAGAGACCATACACATTAATTATTAGCTACATGCATGCATGGCTTTAGTTTTCCCTCCTCCCACCTACTTCTAAGCTACCCCAAAGAACTATAAACAAAGTTTTTTTTAAAAAAATAAATAAATAATTTAAAATTTTCAACTTTCTAATATTATATTACCAAAACACAACAATAGTTTGTTTTCAAGAGTAAATTTTCTTTATATAAATGTGTTTCTTAAAATATATATTTTTTAATTTTTACAACATTACAATAAAAAAATACAAATCTTCTACAAAACTCAAGAATTGAAAGATTATCATTAAAATTTTAACGCCTTAAATTATTTTTGTTTTCATTTTGCAGCATACTAATCCAAGAACACAACTTACACCAAGGATACTGAAACAAAAAAACAAAGGGCATATTTAAACATATTTAGATAATTTTTATTATGTTTTTGGATACAACTAATTAATTGTTTTAATATTTATTTGATCAAATAAAAATAATTAAATATTTAAGTAATAGTTTATATTTAAATAATTATAATTGTTTAAATATACCTTTTTTACTAATATAAAAATATATTTTATACTATTATTACTATAAATTTCTATTACTAATCAATTAAATCAAAATGAATGAAATTGTAAATAGTAATTTAAATTATTTGTAACTATTTTATAGATAAAATACATGTTTGATTAATTATTATATATTTTTAAAATTTATAAATGTATTTATAAGTTATTAAGTGTTTATTACTATTTATAATTATCCTAAATAACTATAATATAATTATCCTATATATTTGTACATTAGAATATCCAAGCATGAGATAAGTTTTTTTTTAATTTTTATTTTTTGCAATTAATAAGATTTTTAATAGATTTATCTTTTTAAAATTTTTTTTTATAAAAAATAAGTAAATAAATTTTGAAAAAGTTAAAATTATACCTTCCTTTTTTAAAAAAAAAAAATACTTTTTCAATAAAAAACAATATTTTTAAATACTTTTTCAAAGACAAAATAAAAATACTTTCAACAATTTAAATAAATTTTAATATCACCAAAAATATTCATAAGCACGTTTTTATCATTCTAATTGAAGTTATGACAAATTGCAGACACATGCACAATATAAATTTAATGTAAATAATATTTATGTCAATAAAATATTATGGGTTTGAACCAAATTCACATTTTAAATACAATAGTTAAAAGTATTTATTTTGCATCTTGAAATTGTGGGCCACACTCCAATTGGATTTGCACTTTAAAATACCAAATAAGTATGAGAACAAAATTTTTCTATTAAAAAAGGGCACATGTTACTAAGATTTGTGAATAGAATTATTACTATTATTTTAAAAATATATCAATTACTTTTTAAAAAGGTTAAAGAAGTAATTGTCTTACAATTTATTTTTTCAATAAAAAGTAGCACTTGTTAATTTTGTTTTTACCAAAAATGTTATCTAATTTTGAAAGTCGATAAAGAAGCTTTTAATTATTAAAAATTAATTTTCATAATATCAAAAATATTTCTAAATTGAAGCTATGACAAATATTTTTAAAATTGGGGGGTACTTTCATAATTTTAGTTAATAAAATTTTCATCCAGGTTCTATGTTTGTTCTAGATTGATCCATTAATATTATTTGCGTCTCTTTTGGTTTGATACAAGGCAACCCTTTATTAGAAATCAAGCAAAAGCATACAACTTGGACGGAATATGGGAGACAACAGAGTTTACACCTTCAGCAGATATCCATGGTTTCTACTTTGCCTATGCTTGAACAGCACCGACAACTATTGTAACACGAAAAGCTTTGCTGCAATACATTTATTATCTAGTGTTGTTTCTGCTATGTATGTATCTTTGCTGCCATACATTGTCTATTGAAACAGAGGCCTTAAAATTGTTGAATGAATGACTGGAATTTTTGCCCTAAAAACAGGGCCACCACCCAAAAACTTTTCCAGCAATAAACAATGACATTAATTGATTACCAGAAAACACTTTAAAGAACACATTTACTGCTGCTTTACCATGTCTTTACAATTACATAAGCTATTAAAAAGGAAAGGAAACAGGAAGAACACCCACCTGAAGATGTACAATTATATATCTGAAACAAAGCAATCTTCTGTTAAGATTACACGAAATTATCAATGTAATACTGCTTAACCTATATATGGACATTGATGGCTATTTGGTATAAAGTTTGCTTGTTAGGGTCATTGCAAAAATGACAGCGGGTTACCTTGCAGGCAGAGCTGAAAGAGAAAGCATGAGAAACGTGTAGTCTTAGAACTCTTTCAGTATGACACGAATTAAATGCACAACCATGATAAATATACAAGTCATTAAAAACATTAGAAACCATGCGAAACATGTAGTGTTAGACTCTCTCAGTATCTCTTCATAGCCCGCACGTAGGCGTGAGCAGTGCTTTCCAGGCTTTGCTCTGAATCTGAAGAGTAATAATAGTTAAAAACAAATTTAGAAAAATGAACGCTTATACATCTGCAAGGAGTAAAGTTGGAGTTCGCCGGATTCTCATTTAATGCAACTAATAATTTAATCAAACATATTCATATGTCTCAACTATAGTTCCTCAATTCCCTTTAAACAAATTACTTCTGAAGTTTGCTATCATTTACAGTCGATATCAATGCAGAATATATCAGTAAATCTTACTTTTTCAGCATTCTGCTGGGACCGGCTTATCATGAGGCTACTTTCTTTGAGTTGTTGAGCCAACCCATCCATTTCATCCTTCAGGTTCTGTTGAAGCTTTCTGAAAGAGAAATTTTAATGCATAAGATACAAGAGGGTGGATCAGTAGTCCACAAAAGAAAAGAGAAAGAAAAACCAAAAAGAACGACACTGATTTATGTATAAGAAACATCAGAATACATAGAAAAATACATGAATCTGACAATGAATATCATTCAACAAACCGCAGAGGAGATTTAGACCGTTATTATAGGACAACTAATCATCAGAATACCTCCCATCGGTATCATTGCTACAAATTCAATTGAAATTCTTAAAAATTTTCGGGTAATTGGTTTTCTAGAACTGAAACTGAGATGCAGCCAAAGGCATTACGCGGCCAACAATTGAAGCCCACTGTTGTCCCTTAAGCATAAAATAATTTTGATATATTTTTAAAAAAATATTGGTTACATATTCGAGAATAAGTATAAGAAAATGGACCTGTAAACATATATAACCATTGTAGCAATCTCATCCATGCTTTAGTTACTTAAGATAAAAATAGCAATACTATCTACAAAAATACCTGTGCTTTTCAATTTGCGCATGTTTTGCAGCATCCAATTTGACTGGTTCTGATGTATCAGCCTCAAAAGTGCCATGAGTTCTATATTCAACATTTGAGGCCGGCCTGTAAAATTTATCCAAAAAACAACCAAAAAAAAAAAGTTAGGTCAGATGAGACAAACTGTGGAAACATCATAAATCAAGAGTCAATAAAAAATCACATAGATCCTAACTACAATTTTCACGCGCACAAGTATCCTGCTCAGCCCTGGATAAAAGGGAACGTGAGTTTCTCCATCTATTTTAGAAGGGCCCCCTTTAAAAGAATTCCTTTTTGAAGGATTTTCAGATACTCGAATATTCAGGCTGGAAATCAAAAAAATAAATAACAGTTAATAACAAAAACATTCATAAAAAATATGATAATCCCATTTAACTAATACGATATTATCTTGATTTTAATTTTTAGAACTTTACTCCTTACACTCAGAATTTTAAATTTTAAGTCCAAAAAATCTCATATTAAATAAAGGGCAGATTATTTATAAGACTCATTTCAAATTTACTCGCAAGCACATTGAATTTCACAAGAAATATGTTATTTGGCTTAGCGATGTAGAAATGACCGAGGATTACTATTAACCAGATAAGGAAGGAAGGAAAGGAGGAATGAATCTCTCGCAAACTCCCAGCCAAACTCAATCTTCAGTATTCAACATAAAACAACAAATAATTCATATATACGCGTCAATATGGAGTAACTAATTCGGAAGCAAGGGCTCTAATCTTCTCTGAATAATCATTCACCTGAGCGTACGAAACTCTGTGGGAACAAATTCCAAATAAATGTTCCATTGCCAAAACAAAACTTCAGCAACTTGTGAACAGGGTTCCAGTGTCAGGGTCCATGTAATTTTTTATCAACTCCTGGGAGATGGACTAGAACCATGTCCAAAGTAGGGTTAAGGATTATATAATGTGCACCTTGAGCGTAACTATCTTGACTTTTATTTTATTAATAAAATTCTCTTGTTCGTCGAGATGCATTAAAATAAAAATTATGTACAACAACGTTGAGTTTGAAAAATTTTGAATCAGGCTAACAAAAAATCTTGGGCCATGCCGTTACAATCAACCAAATGTTCTTTTAAAATGAAAAAGGTATGCCCAAAATTATGATATGGTTAATTTCTTCTTGTTTTATTTTCTTTTTTTAAATAAAGACTGGTAAAAAATTTTAAATACAATATTCTCTTCATTTGAGAATTTCTTCATATATATACATCTACAAATATTAAACATTCTATTGGTACACACTTTTTTGAGAATTTTATGTGTGTTTCATTTATAAAAACATTAACTTCATTTCTGTTTATTAACAAATGATTACCTTATTTTGCAAGAAGAAATTTTTTTTAAAAAAAAAAAAAAAATTACTATCAATAGATAAAAGGAAAATCAGAAGGAAAAAAAAATGCTGACTTCTATAGCCAAGCCAAAATGCACACTAGCATAATGTTTTAGAATGAATATACTCACTTCACACACGTAAAATTAAACTGACAGCATTCTCCACAGTGTGGCTCAGTTCCTGCTGTTTATAGCATTTCTGTTCAGAAATTTAATATGCTTGGGTTTCACAATTATTACATTCAAGATGCAACATTTAATAAAAAAAAACACCAAATTAAGCCGATAGAAGAAAAAACAAAAAGAAAATAGAAGAACCTGTAATTGCAACTTTTGTTTTTTTTTTAGCAGCGGCATATGAACATTGGGGATTAGTTCAGAGAGATTTAGGCAGCTCGGCTCTCAGGTGGTCCTATGAACAATTCTGTCTCTACATCCATAATTCGTATGTTGAATAATTCTTGCTCCGGCGACTGTTGTCGCAGTTGCATGCGGTACTGAAATCACAAACTCATCAGTTTTATATACCGAAAACAGTCAGTTCTTTTTTCTGTATAAGCCCTTGCATTCGCAATTTGCCATCCAATGTTAGAGGGAATTGTTAAGTGATAAGAAGAAACATTAAAATTCCTTACTGGCCAAATGATTGTTATTTGATAAATTATTGGACCTTATCTGAGCCAATGATATAAAGGAGAAGGAATTATGCTAAATCAAAATTAATACTACCGCAAGAACAATGGCATTAACTCTACGTCCTGAAAGATTGTGTGCACAAAAGACAGAAGTTTCTAGAGATGCCAATTTTTAAGAAAATTAGGGCTGAAAAAGATACCTTTTCCCGTAACTTTGTGTTTTCTTCAACGAGAATTTTATCCTGTATGATTGAAATGCAAATGTTACAGCAATCAGCAAGAAATCAACTACAATGAAGTCTCAGGGTGCAGATGGACACAGAAAATGTTCACCTTTTCCTTCAGCTTCTCTATCTGTTCTCTAAACAACTGATTCTGAGTAGAGAAAAAAAAAACCGCTAAGTGTAGGCGTAAACTGTCAGTTACTAAGTTATTTCAGTATATAGCACATAATTAAAAAGAAAGTATGGAACATATGCTAGTTAAATAATAACTTGGATAATTTTTCATGAATACGTAATTCAGACTGATCATAAGCAGTATCAACTGTTTGTAATTGTGGTAAATAAACTGTAAATCTTCCTACCATTACAAGAAGGAAAACCTAAATAAAAGTAAAAAAGTTCAATAATGTACCTTTCTTGCTCTAATTTTGCTTAAACTTCGTTCCAACTGGTTCTCCAGCTGTTGTAGTTCATCAGTTGAACACGACTCCAGTCCATTTCCCAAGAGTTTTCTGCAGTAGTACTCTCGGTTTAAAGGTTTAGCACAAATTTATGGCTGATTCACTCACAAAATAAAATTCTTCTTAGACATTTAACCTTTTGCTGACTTCAAGAAATTCAATCTTCTTTGCCATGCTAGAAGTTTCTTCCTTCACATGCTGCATTAAAAAACCATTCAACAGCATTAAAATAACGTGATTAAAATGTCTTGTTCAAATTAGTATCAGCAAAATATTGGAGTAACGACACAATATGAAGCTAAGAAATAAGACGCAGCTCAATTAATAATTCCCACAAAGAAAGTAGACATGTATATGCATATAGATAACATCTGCAGTGTCTTGTTTTGATACCTCATTAAAATCACATGATCCTCAACTCACTCCTTATTTATTTTGCAATATTCTGATATCTCTTATTTCTTTCTAAAAAAATTATGATATCCTAGAAGGAAGAGAAAAGTAAAATTTTGAATATACGAAAAGGAAAAGTCATATATTCCCCAATAATTAAGTTTACATGCAAATGACAATATGTCAAGAAAAGTGCAATCAATTCAAAGTTACCATTAAAGCAACAGGAAAATTGATATGCTCAGTGGCTAGACAACACTTGGTGTCGAGAAAAAGTAGATCACCCAGTAAATATGCTTCCTTCCAGTTAAATCAGATCTCTTGAGGTTTCGATACATTCACATGCATTGCTAAGTACACCTCAACATTATAGCATTCGGACATATCTGCTAAACTCTTTCATTTTCATCAATACAAACTACATCTCAATTCCAATTTGTTTTTCCCAGTTTGTTTTTCCAGTGAAAAGAAAATGAAGATATTAGGAAAATATATCAAGTCTGCCCCAGTCCCTTAATGAGTCATAACTCCCCTGTGCATGTAAATATGCGATAATGCTCAAAGCATTTAATAAGATTATTACAAAGCTGTATGGCCGACCTAAAAGTAAGACTATTTTCATCATTATCTTGATACGCTCTCCTTAAAAGATCATAAAAATCGCAATTTTAGTCTTTCTTTTGGTTTTTTTGAAGAAAGAATAGGGGTTTAAGAGGTTAGGGTACCCCTAATTATAAGAATGTTTTCTCCCCCTGTCAGTGTTTACTGAGAAAGGAGGTGCATTTAAGTTATGGGAAAAGGGGAAAGAAAATAAAATAAAAGCATGTAAATGCGTTTGAGATATGAGTGCTAACCTGCATATGATCACCTTCTTCTACTATTTTGCTGCTGATTCCAATGTCTTTTGCTCTCTTCTGATAGCGTTCTATGGTCGTGTTAATACTGAAAAGCACATGGAAAACTCCGTAAGATTATAACACCCATAAAAAATCATAACCAGTGTCTCAGTAGGTTTCCCTCAGTATGGAACTAATTTACAGTCAAAAAGTTAGCTTTGTAATGTTACCTGAAGCATTCTGAGATGTAAAACAGTACTTTATAAGCATCAAACAGCCTAATTAACTTAATAGTCTCTAATGTCACTTTCCTCCGACAGTAAAATATCAAATAGGACATATTCAGAAACAACTATTTACTCTAATTTGACTTTTATTAGGGACTCTGTTGTTCCCCAGTGAGATCACCTAGCAACCAATCAAACCTTATTCCTTCTACATTAACAATGAACACATTTAATCCTCATGTTCGAGATTTCAATCTCATCATCAGACATAATATTATATTAACATCCTAAGACATAATATTCCAGCTATATGAAAGGAATAAAATAAACATAACCTTATTACTACGCAAGCCCGGTGGATCTCTAATTAATTACTGCTGCCACCAATCTATAATATGGTATTGTTGGATGAAAACTCATGACAGTAAAGAGGGTAAAAAAAATTAGAGAATCACTCAACTAAATGATAAGTGGATAATTTCACAATCATTACTCAACCCAACTAAATAAACACGGTAGTTAAGAAATTTTCATTCAATCCCAAGCTACAGAAATTTAATTGCTCTCAACTTGAATTTCATTACCTTAATTTTTCAAAAGGCAGTATTAATTCTGAAGAATTTCATAAATCGAGGGTGTTGAGGATTTGACCTTCTAATTCAATCGTCCAATGCCACAATAACAAGTTCAAGATTTAGGCTTCAAAGAATTTGATTAAACCTAAGATGCAACTATGAATCAATTGAGAACAACTAATTCAAATAAACAAGAAACACAGGGCAGCCAAGGAACTTGGCTTACATCCACAGCAAGAACAACATGCAAACTCTTTAGATGACTCAGTTCAGAAACAAAGAATTGTGCGCAACCCAAAGAATGATATCACTAGAAAGAAAAGAAAGACTTAAGAACACTCTTTTGTATATCACAAACACTAGCTTTCTAGTTTTCTATTTAGAAAACACTCACTTGAATGCAATGCAGACTTAGTTTCTCCTTCACCTTTATAAATAAGCTTTCTTCTCGTTGCTTCTTTAACAGCTCAAAAATTAAAATAACCAATTCTGTGTTTCCAGAAAAGCAAAGATAACAACTTGGATTGCCAGCTCAGCTATGTTCGCTACTACCATTACAGAATTTTGAAATACTAGATAAAAGAAAATTATATTTTTATTTACATTTCAAAAGACTCTATAAGTCTTTGTTTATTGAAAAATGAAACACTAAATGAAGAGTAATCATATCATATTTATTTTATATATTTTGCATATACAGAAATTTGTTTGCAAAAGATAGATGTATTGATTGAATTAGTGGTTAAAGATATAACAAGAATCTAACTTTCTTGTTATATTTTGTATATTAAAAGTGCATCCCAAAAGCATTTTGTCATATTCAACCATAATCAAAAAAATCTTTGTATACAAAAAAGATATCCTAAAGCATAACTTGATTATTTTTCTTTTAGTGTTTCATTTTTTTTTCTATAAATACAGACTTGTAAAATCTTTTGAAATATGCATTCCCCTTACTTTCAATTTTTTTTTTTCATATTCTAAAGATTTCTTTTCGATAATTCTTATCATAGCACAATGCTTAAACTTCATGCACTTGTAGGATGATATCACCATCCTACCAAATTCAATATGCTTCAGAATTATGGTCATAAGTTGAATTATTAATAATGCAAAAGTTGA
Organism: Khaya senegalensis; assembly: GCA_032402905.1. Taxonomy (NCBI): domain Eukaryota; kingdom Viridiplantae; phylum Streptophyta; class Magnoliopsida; order Sapindales; family Meliaceae; genus Khaya; species Khaya senegalensis. The sequence goes on along the minus strand of CP135557.1, from coordinate 5,903,013 downwards.
ATGAGTGAAGATGGAATGCAACCATGATAAATATTACCATGATCCAAGAATGTGTCAAGAAATTGGAGATAAAATGAGCATATAAATATGCAAACATGAAACTTTGATCATCTTATTGAAATTATTAAACCCAAAAATTTAAACTATTAGATAAAGATTGAAAGTTTGTAATAAAGGAAAGTGTCAACATTATGTATGAGGGTTTTGATTCAAATTATCTGAGGTAAACAAGTGTTTCTATAAAAATTAAGCTGGTAACGAAACTGAGTTGGAGAAAACATTATACAAGGAGTGAAGTGAGCTAGTATTTTCTGTTAATTTAAAATCATTAAAACTGATTAGTAACTAGCTCCTTAAGTCTATTATCAAAACTTTGCATTTTGATATGGGATGAAATCTATATAACTGAAGTTGTAAAATAGATTGAGTAGAAGAAACAGAATTCATTGAATAAAGAAGACATGATTTTCTTGTTGGTTAAGATCGAAGCACTAACAAGTGGTATCAAAGCAATTCAAGAATTTCAAGAAGTAATGTCTTCTAAGTGCTCCATCAAGAAGTTTATCGGAGATAATGACTTATATTTATGGAAAATGAAAATGAAAGTTTATTTGGTTCATGAAGGTTTGGAAGAAGCACAGTTTGATGAAGATAAAATGTCACCTAACTTAAAGAAAGTAGATAAGAAAAAAAATTTGAAGGAAGCTAATAGTGAACTAATTTTATCTGTTGGTGATGGCGTTTTGAGAGAAGTTTCTAAAGAAAACACAATTATTGGACTGTAGAACATAATCAAATCAAGGTACATGATAAACTTTTTAGCATGCAATTGTATTTCAAGAAACAATTATATGTTTTAGTCATAAAGAATATGGCTCAATCAAAGATCATCTCAACAATTTTGACAAGATTATCTTAGATCTTGAAACCATTGACATCAAATTTGAAGATGAGGATTGAGATTGATGGTGTTAACCTCATTACCACCTAATTATGAATAATTTTTGAAAATATTACTCCATGGCAGATATACTATGATGATGGATGATATGAAATTAACTCTAAGCTTAAAAAAGCTTAACAAGAAGATTTAATAGAAGGAATGTGGTGCAGTAAAGAGTTTGAATGCAAGGGGTAGACAAGAAAAGTGAGAGTTTAAAGGAAGAATTCAAGATCAAGTTTTGAGGGCAAGAAACTAAAATGGTTCTTTTGTAACAAGTAAAATCACTTTTAAAGAGGTAATCCAGAAAGATTAAATTAAAAGAAAGAATGATCTTCAAATGAGCAAGCTCATGCAATTATTATGACAGAAGAGGATTTTAAGAATGTTTTTATGTTGATTACTTCACATGACAAACCAAAAGGTGAGTGGATCATGGATTTTGGTTTTACATTTCATATGTGTTCAAATAAAGTATTATTTGTGTCTTTAAGCTTAATTGATGGGGGAAAAGTCTTAATGGGCAACAACATGTTTTGTAAAGTATAAGGTTTGAGACTATTAGATTTATGTTACAAGATGAAATTTGTAGAGATATAAGAATGATTCGGTATGTGCCTAATTTGAAAAGAAATCTATTATCGTTAGACATGTTTAATTAGGTTAAATGTATCTTTTAAGGCTAAAAATGGTATTCTCAAAGGTTCAAAAGGATCTTTGATTCTATTAAAGGGTGTCAAAAGAAATGGTGTTTATGTGCTTCAAGAAAAGGTAGTGGTGAAGCAAAAATCATGAATGTTGAAGATTCTAAAATGGTAATAGTTTGGCATTTGAGGTTAAGTTATCTAAAAAAAAATTGTTCTTGATAAATTAAAGAAACAAGGACTCATTAATGGCAATTTACTAGGATCACTCAAATTCTCTAATGACTGTGTTTTGAGGAAACATCACAAAGTAAGGTTTAGTTTTGGAATTCACAACACCAAAAGCAACTTGGATTACCCATGCTTAGGCTTATAAAGGCCTGCTTAAGTCACTTCTTTAAGTGAAACGAGATACTTTCCTCAACAATTGATGATTATTTAGGAAAAGTGTGGATTTTCACACTAAAGAATAAAGATCAAGTGTTTTATAGGTTCAAAGACTTAGTAAAGTTAGTTGAAAATTAAACTAACAAGCAAATGGAGGCTCTAAGGACAGATAATGGCATGAAATATTGAAGTAAGGTCTTTGATAATTTCTGCAAACATCATAGGATCCTAAGGCATAGTGCAAAAATTCACCTTCAACAAAATGTAGTTACAGAAAGATTGAACTAAACAATCTGAAAAAAGTTAGATGCAGGCTAATTAAAGCAAGGTTGTCCAAGCTATTCTAGGCTGGGGTAATGACCACAATTGTATAGATCTTGCAATAAAAGCCTCACTATTTTTTTCAACTAAAAACACCAAAGAAAGTGTGGACTAGTCATCCACCTAACCTAAATCTTAAGGTTTTTGGATACACAAGCTATGCACACACAAGTCAAGGAAAATCAAATGTCAAAGCAATTAAAAGCATTTGTAAGACATCTAGATGGTGTTAAAGGATACAAATTGTGGTGTAGTGATGGTGCGGTAGCAAATGCATCATAAGTAGGGATGTCATATTTCATGAAAAAAAAATATTGAAAAAAGTGACTGTAAAACAAGTAGATCAAAGATCTAATAAAAGCACACTTAAACTTTGAGTGGAGCTTAATAGAAAAGATGATCAAGTCAAAGATACAGACGTAGCAGCTCAGAGGCTAGATTCACATGAGACAAATAGTAGAGTTATGAACTCATAGGGATAGGACAACAATGTGCAGAGACCATCTATTAGATATGTATATGTAGACTTAACTATATATGCATTAAATACAATAGATCAATTCATTGGTTCAAAATCAAATTCATAGACAAACAATAAATTATCCTAAAGAAAAACCATAAAACCAAGTTATGATTAAAGAAATGAACTCATTATATGAGAATCAAACTTGAAAATTGGCCTCAAAGCCAAATGGGAGGAAGATTATTGCATGTAAGAGGAATTTTAAGAAGAAAGAGAATGTCATTGAAGGTGGAGATACAAAATTCAAAGCAAACCAGTTGTCAAGGATGTTTTAAATCAAGAGTTTGCTTGCATTAATTGCAGTTCTAGATTTATAATTGAAGCAAATAGTTATTAAAATAACATTCTTTCATGAAAATCTAGATAAGGAAGTTTACATGTCATAACCTGAGGGATTTGTAAAGTCAAATGATAAAGAAAAAATATCCTTGCTGATGAAGCCCTTTTATAGACTCAAGCAGACACCGAGTCAATAGTAACTCAAATTTGATAGCTTTATGATTCCTAAATGATGCATCAAGAATTGTGTATACTTCAGAGGACAAAACTCATAAGAAATGGTATATCTTTTTGTTTATATGGATGATATCCTAATTGCTACAAGAAACATGAGTAGAATTGATGAACTGAAACATCAACTAAATTTTGAATTCAAGACGAAAGATTTGGAAAGAGTTAAAAAGATACTTAGCATTGAGATCATTAGGAATGAGCAAGAAAAAAATGTTAAGAGTTATCTCAAGAACAATATCTACAAAAGATTTTTAGAAGTTCAAAATAGAAATTATAAAGGCAGTTAACCCTTTGCAACACAAATTGCACTATCAACAAATCAGAGCCCAACCACTGATGAAGAAAAAAGAGTAATATCAAAGGTGTCATATGCAAATGCAATAGCTAGTATTATGCACGTCATGGTTTGTTCGAGACCAAATTTGACTCATTCAATAAATGTGATAAGTAGGTTTATGGGGAATATAAGAAAATTTCATTAAGATGTAGTGAAATAGATATTGAGATATATTAGAGAAAATTTTAAAGTGTGAATTAGTCTATGGGTGAAAAGTGAGTACAGAAGAGCTGTAAAAAGTTTTATAGATTCAAATTTTGCTACTAATGCAGAAAATAGAATATCACTATTTGGTTTTGATATTACACTTGATAACTATGTTGTAAGCTAGAATTTCCACTCTAACATTGGTAACTTTGTCCACAATTAAAGCTGCGTATATTGCCATGATAGAAGTTATCAAAGAGGTTATCTGGTTAAAGGATAAGGTTGCTGAGTTGGGAAGGAAGGAAGACATAGTTGAATTGTTTTATGATAGCCAAAGTGTTATCCAATTGGCTAAGCATCAAGTGTATCATAAAAAAACCAAGTATATCGATGTAAGGCTTCATTACATTAGAGATGTAATGTCAAGTGGTGTGGTAAAAATACTGAAAATTCATACCAGAAAGAATCCAACAGAGATGCTAACATAAGCAATTCCAAGCAATAAATTTGAGCATTGCTTGAAGATACTGATCATGAGAGATGGCTCAATTCTGCAAAAGAATGGTTTATATGCAGAGTAGGACAAATTAAGGAAAAGAAGTCAAGTGATAATGGTTTATATGCAGAGTGTGACAAATTAAGGAAAAGAAGTCAAGAGATAAAAGAATTACAAATCAAGGTGGAGATTTTGATATGTAGATTTTAATTCAAATTCTCTTATTAGTTAGTTACTAGGTTGTTAAGTCTTTTATCAAAACTCTACATTTTGATATAAAATTGAATTTCTAAAACAAATTGAGTAGAAAAGATGCAATTCTCTAAACAAAAAAGAGATGATTTTCTCTTGAAATCCTTTTTGGTTCTTGAGTTTCTATTTTGAGTTTTTGATTTCATGGATCAAGTTATTTTCTGGTTAGTTCTTCTTGTGTTCTTGCCGGTTAAGATTAAATCATCAACAATGTATATACTCTATTCAAACCCCGTCTTCCCAATTCTCTCTACTTGTTTAGCTTGCAAACTCTTTTTTGTATGCCTTATATCTCTTGTATTAAGAATATATGTAACTTTTGAAATAACATGATTTCTTAAGTAAGAATATCTATTTGTCTATATGGTGAGAAAAGGGTACTACCTTTTTTTCATTCTTTGCAAATCAAGAATTTTAGGCTTACATTGTTCAAGTTTATGTAATTGTAGATTACCCAACCAAGTTCCTACTTCATCTCATAGTTCATATGATACAAGTTTCATCCCTTTCTCTTGGGGAATCTTCTGTTAGTCAAAATAGTCTTAAAAAATATTATAGCTAATTAATTATTAAATAATCCTTTAAGAATGACCAAGCGCCGTCATCAAGAGGAGAAAGCTCCTCTAAGTTAACGCACAGATCTATGGTTAGGGCCTGCACAAAATCAATTGTCAAACCATTTATCGAGCTTGAAATAAGTGCTTTGCTCATATAGAGTACAGCCCTTAAAAGCAAACTTGTATGCAATCACTTGCTCAAAGTCCAGCCAGCATTCCCCTATTTTGATCAATGATCAATCATGAAAGAGGAAACAAACTCAAGAAATTAAATAAATTAAAATAACGTATATTTGAAAACAATCACATTAATCTAAACAGCAAATTTGGATTTATATATGAACATAAAGTCAAAAAATAATAATAATAAAAGAAAATAAACCTAAGCCCTACCTACTTAGTATGAGTGAGATTTGTACTCAAAACCTTGTGTACCATGTCAAGAGATTTTACCCAACTAAACTAACTAGCACCCACACATTAAGTTGAGTTAATAAGTCATAATAAAGAAAGAAAAACCATGAACATGTATGAAGCAAACTAATATCAAATGACTCCAAGTTAGCTACGACGCTGACGACTGGGTCTTCTTCCAACAAACTTTTAATCCTTGACCTTGAGTACAGTTGCATGAATACGAAATAGTACAAGTTCACAATAAGGGTTGGAGTCTCTAATTTATCTATGAAGTAAATCCTAATAAGAACCATATAAGAATAATAGTAAGGTACTGCATCTGCATTTTGGTGGGTGAAGCTACCTACAAAAAGGCATATCATAGCATGAAATAACTATTTTTTTCATTTATGAGAGAGAATATGTAAACAAGAATAATTTGTCTTCAAGGAGATAATGTAGTGGAATAAAGAGGTCAATGAATTAATTTTCCTCGCACCAATTTTGGAGAGGAAATTTATTTAATTTGTATTTGTGCATGGATAAGGTGGGATTAAGATGTGTGAAAAAAATTTTAAAGAAAAACTAATTAATAATAATGCAATGTGATGGAAGATAAGGCATAGAGAAATTTTTAATTGGATCTTATCAGCATGTATTTTAAGAATAATGCAATTGGACGGAAGATGAAGAATAAAGAAATTTTTTATTATATCCTACTAACGTGTTTTAAGGAAGCACTAAATCAATATTGCTATTACAATTAACGATAACAACAAGAAATACAAGCCCATACAAAGATAGTGGGATACCTTGGAGAAAGCAGTTCATTTCTTTTAGAAGTAATTTCACCTAAAATTTTAAAAAAATAATAATAATAGTTAAAGAGCACAAATTCACGTTAAAAAAGAATCCAAGTACACCTCGTTCTGAGAGGCCACCGATACAGTCAACAGTATTCTATTTCTTGGTTTTTTTAATTTTATTCCTTTAATATTTTATTCTAGATTATAAGTTGCTAGTGTTTTTCTAATCTGGTTTAAATGCTAGGTTCGTTTTCAGTCGTTAAAACCTTGTTATTTGTGATCAACTGGAAAGTTGCATAGACAATATAGATACACTATATGTAATATAACTTGTACACGCATAAATGTTGGCATGAAAAGAATACATATATAGCTGTTTCCGTGCGTACTATCACTGACCTCAAAACCGCTACAATTTCTAAAACCTGCCCGCTTGCAGTTCTATGACTAGCTCTTAACACCAATACAGTTTCATAGGTAATACAATAAAGAAAATTTTTCTGTGAATGTTTTTCTGTTTCTTTATCTTTTTCCTGTTCAGTTTGTAGAATGAAGTGATCAATTATAACCATATTTTCAATATCAAATACAGTAACCCCAACCAAAATTATTAGTTAAGATTTCTCTCTTCCGCCTTTCTCCCATCCGGAAGCATAAACTGACATTAATGGACCCGTGTGAAATTAGATTGATGTGAAAATTTAGAGAGTACAGACAAATCTGCAACAACACTTGAAAGGCCAAAAATCAAGCAAAACGAAATCACCTGATAAGATTTAATGCCAAAGATTAAAAATAAGGATTGGAAATATCAGACCAGATAAAATCTGCTGATCATACTCATAATACTCGCCTACTTGGTGGGTCACTGACAGATTGTAAATCCATGGCTAGCTAAGAAATTTAATGCTATACCAACAAAACTAAAATGTTCAGATTTTCAATTCTTCACAGATTTATAGAAGACACATGAAATATATTTATTTAACTAACAACAATTAAGAAACAAAGAAAGGCAGATATTAGAGAGAGAAAGTAGTATGAAGAAGATAAGAAAACGCACCTGCAACTAGAGAACTTATAGAGCTTGCCTCTGGGGGAGAAGATAATAAGTGCAACTTCAGCATCGCAGAGAACCGACAACTCAAAGGCCTTTTTCAGCAATCCATTTCTTCGCTTTGAGAAGGTTACTTGCCTGCTTGTAGCATTTTCTATTCTCTTCATCTGGGTTTTTCCCCTCACCATTTTTCGTACTACCTACAGAAGTTGTAGCACAAATTCCAGATTAAAAACCAGAAGAGAAACTTGCCGGTTTCTACGAAAATCTGAGTTGAAAGTAGATAGAGAAGAGCCACACCGAACAGAAAGGTATAATTGTAAATTTTATGAAAATCTAATTAAAACAGAAATCTATCAATGATACCAAACAACTAGGCAAAGACTAAGGAGAAATTTTCCGAAAATAGAAATGGGAGCAACTGAATTCTAAGCAAATTTGGAAATTACTGATAAATAGATTTGATGGGTCTACGAAGGTTCCAAAAGATGAACCAGCTTAATTATGGAATTTTTTGCTCTTGCAATAAAATCAGAGAAACCCTAGATATTTTCTCAGGAAATAGATTAAAAAAGTATTGATTATAACACTTGCTTTCCGGCCTACAAGACTATAACCCTAGACTGAGCATATTGTAATAACAAATATTTATATATTTATGCAAGTTTAAAAAGTAAACAGAAGAGGAGAGAGGGGGAGACTGAAGAACCTAATCTCTTTCTTCTTTTGGTAATGGAGGAAAGAAACAGCCACCACCCCAGAAAAGAAAAAAAATTAGAGAATAAATGCCAAAGCATGTGAATTCACTGTTATGTGAACAAGAGATTATATGGATGCACAATGGTGAGATGCTATTTGGTCATGCGATGACACCTGTCGTTACAAGCTGCCAACTCCCATCTCCGGTATCCATTCAGGAGGCAAAAGGTTAAATGAAATGAAAACGGTGAACATTCCTGTCGGTTGCCAGTTTCTCTCGGGCAGTTCCATGTTGATAGAAAAAAGAACCTACTGAGTTGTATGAAAATTTCAGGCACTCGTTGGACACGATAAAAGCAGCTTCCGTTAACAGTAGGCTAAAAGAGGCTGCCCGTACAATTGGGGGGGGGGGGGGGTTTAGAAACATGTCCATATCATTCTGTACAATAGGCAAGAGAGGTGGACCAATGATGTTGCGCCAACGCATCACGAAAGATGGGACCTCTTTGGCGCGTTAAGGGATTTATTTATTTAGTAGATATGGCTTCTTTTTAGGGGTTCATGCTCTTTCTTGATTAGGTGTGTGAGTGTCAAGTCACAAGTGGTGGCGCACTATTGCTGACCTAAATATTCCTCTTCATTTATTTGTTTTATTTATTTATTCATAGGTTTGTTTGGGACCACAATTTTGGGTCTAGAGTTATAGGGTAGGGTGCCTATCGCTTTATTTTTAAAACCCCTCTGCGTTGGTGAGGGGGAACATCTTTGATGTCTCTTCGTAATGATGTGGCCCACTCGGGTGTCGTGGCGAGGCGCAGTCACTTTTGCAACTGCTGATTGGTATTACCATTTGTGGTATTAACACGTGTCTCCCTGAGATTAGAGAAAATCGCAGACAAATAAATAAATATTTGTTAAAATATGACGTACGTACATCCCTGAGCTTAGAATGCAATGCAATGCAATTCAATGCAATAGATTAGATAGATAGCGTAGGTCTAGTTTAGGAGTCGTATGCTTGGTGGGTTATTCAATGCGATCTACTCCTTCCGTTTGAAAAACTATTCGGTCGTTGAGTGCTGGGTGTTCCTACGTTTGATAAGTTTTATTATTGAAGTATTGTCATAGAATAATGACAATAACACACTTGCTTAAATTGCTCGTATATAGTTTTATATTTTTCTACCACTTTATATTACAAGTAAATGAAATCACTTCTTGAAAAATCAATAATAGATCATTTGATATGATACAGAGAAATTAACTTACTTAATGAAAAATTTTGATACTCTTTATATTAGATTAATTAAAAAGAGATTTGATTTAATAATGGAGGTATAATAAAATTAAGATAATTATTTAAAATTTATAAAATTTAAAGATCACATTAATAAATTAATTTTATAAGACATATCCTTTATTTTTAAATAACAAACATTAAAATTTTGTTAAAAATTATAATACAAAATTTTTCTATCATGTTCACAGCAATCCAAAATGAGGCCTCAGATATACCAATTTGCACAAAAGTGGTGGCTACCCAAACCTAGTATAACCTTGCAACATTAAAATAATTACAAAACTTGATCCAGAAGAGCATGTTCATTTAATAGTATTTAATGAGCTTCTTCAATTAATGGTATTTAATATGCACATTCCTGAAAAATATTTTATTTCTTTTTTATCAATTGGTTAGAAATTAAAACACTCTTGTTCAAATTTATTAAAAATTCATCTTGATTGATCAATTCTAGGCCCCAAAAAAAAAAACATTGTTACAATTATGGATTTTAAATGTCATGCATCTTATTAAAATAAAATTTTAAAGTAATCACCTCATATTTAGGCTATGTTTAAAAAAAAATGTATAATTTTAAGAGATTATTAATTTTATTCACATATATATAGGCACACACTTTCAAACGCGTTCGTGCATAGATATTATTACAAGCCATTTAAACTATAGCATGACTTATCATTTTATAAATTTAATTTAACAAATTTATATAGATTGTCTATTCCAACTAACTTTTTTTTTGGTTAAAAAAATTATTTAAAAAATAAATTTAAAATTTATAAAAGTAAAATTTAAAATTTAAAACTCATAAGATAGTTAGTTAAAATGTTAAAATTAGAAGAAAGTCATTAGGCATATTAAATCAACTGCTTCTCCAAGCAAGTATAAAATATTTCAGGTGAAAGTGTACGAACAAACTATACCAACTCACACATTATATCATATTCCATGACAATTGATTATTAAACATCTAATACTATATAACCTCTATAAATATTTAATACTATTAGGATCATATAAAATTTATTATTTAATAAATATATTAATTAATTGATAAAATAATAATTTTATTAATTTATGAAATTTATATACAATTTAATAAATATATATTTGATCAACTAAAAATTCATTAAATATACATAAAATTAACAAAAAAATATAAATTTATTTTACTATATGCTTTATTAAATAATATTTATTGTACTTATATTAATTTAATTAAATATATTCAATGAATTAGATTAAAATTTATTTTAATATAAACAAACACACAACCTTCTTCTATTTCATAGTAAATTATTTAAATATTTACCACAGCTTCTCATCAAAGATATTTAAAAATCAACCATGACGGATGAAATGCTTAGAGTGTCATACAAATATAGTAAACAACATCTCACATACACTCAAAAAGAATTATAGCAATAGGTTTATAAAAAATTAGAGATGACATCCAATTAAATTTAAATTTCAAGAAAAAATAAGTAATAAAGTTATATTTTAATAAATTATTAATTTATGATATGAATGAGACCCAAAGTTATACAAGAGTTTTCAATAAAATATTATTTTATAGATTTATTAAAATTATTAATTTAATCTATTAACTCAAGATCATAAAAAATTATTATGAGATAGAAGTTATTAATTTATTGAATATTAAATTATAAAGATTATATTATATATGCTTTTAAAAAAGTAACTTGACATAACATTTTGAGTTTTAGGCTTAAATATTAATAGAAAATAAAAAAAGGATTTTACTAAAAGTTAGCGTGTTCTCATGCTTTTTTTTTTCAGTTTTACTTCAAAAGTAGAGTAAAAGCACCAACATCTCAAATGTAGCCTTATTACCTCCAATATAAGTTATAACACAATTAAATTGATAATAGAAAGAGACAGATGAATAGAAATTCACTCATGACACAACCTTTACTTTCCTTTTCCTATTCTAGATAAGATGAGAATATTTTTAGATTATCAAAAAGATATTATTTAAAATATAATTTTCATTAATAATTGTATTGTATAGTTTAAATAATTATTTAAAATTTTATATTTGAAATAACTTGATACTATATTAATTAAATAATAAATTTTCATAAATTATATTTGATATTTTAAATGTTAGTCGTTTAAGATGAGGCGAAGTGCAGTGCAACGAGTGTCAAAAGAAGAAGAGGAGAGGACAGTGCCAGGCTATCAGTTCATGGGAAGTCAATGACATTGTCTGCTTGGTACAACTTATAATTGCTGAAAACAAACGTTACCTGGAAGAGAAAGCAAAGCAGAAGCGGGGCCAGCACCTTGAATTTTGGTTTAGTGGACCAGATCCAAACCATCACCTTCTTGTTTGTGGTCCATTATTTCACTTATTTGTCAGACAAACTTCTCATCTTCCATGTTTCATGTCATTGGTAGGCCAATGCAGGATATTCTTATTCAGGTAGAACTTTAATTGGGCTGGCTCATTCTATTTTGAATGGGCAAACCCATTGGCTCTTACCAAGCCCACTATCCTTTCTGCAACAAATCCGTTGCCTCTTCTCTGGCATGTGTGTGAGCTGAATTGGCAAGTCCAAAATCAACCAAACGAAAATCCTCTATCAAACTTTCGAAATTCATTCATTAAGAAAGTTATGCTAAAGCCTTTTAAGTTTCTATTTCAAGTAGAGAGTCTCATTGATATCAGACCCATGGGGCAGAGGAGAGGTTGGCTAATCTCCTTAAGAGAATCCAATAGTTCTTCTTTGGAACTCTTTCAGGATGTCCGTAGAAAATTGTGAACCCCAGTCCCTCCAACATTGGTAAGAGAATCAATATGGTGGCATGTATAAGAGATGATTTTGATGTCATTATTTGACCAAAACAGTGCGCTCAGTCATGTTCTATCTACCATAAAACAGTGCTCAAATCTCAACTGGGTTACGTTTTCGACGATCTCCTGTGGTCTTAGTTTCAACTAGAAAAACAATCTCATGTTTTTGTGTTGGTAGAACCTCTGGGAGGGCCACAAGGCAGGGACCGAACCTAGCCAGTGCGTTTCATCAGAAAAGAAAGAATGAATAGAAGAAACATTATCTTTTGAGGAAGAAGAAGGAACATGAGCTAGCAAAAGCCCAGCGCAAAAAATTTTTGAAGCCAACTGTGGGTTTAGAACCAACAGAACTAAAACGGAAAGTGGACCTCCGAAGAAAAGGAGGAAATCTTTTAAACCAGATATATTTATAAGTTAATTTATTAATATAGTCATTTTTATTATTTATTTATTAAATAAATTAAAAAATATATATACAAACAAAAATGCCCACCACTTTGTAAAATTTACAAAAAATGCTTTTTCAATTTGAATGAACCCTAAACTTTTTTCAGTGTTTATAAAAGAAAACATGTACCTTAATTTAAGTACTTGAAAGTGATATATTTTATAATATTTTTAAAATTTTTATTTTTATTTTAATTATAAAATTATTTT
>CP135557.1:5874263-5885339 GCA_032402905.1 Khaya senegalensis | reverse complement strand
TTATTTATTTATTAAATAAATTAAAAAATATATATACAAACAAAAATGCCCACCACTTTGTAAAATTTACAAAAAATGCTTTTTCAATTTGAATGAACCCTAAACTTTTTTCAGTGTTTATAAAAGAAAACATGTACCTTAATTTAAGTACTTGAAAGTGATATATTTTATAATATTTTTAAAATTTTTATTTTTATTTTAATTATAAAATTATTTTATTTAAATATATATTTTTTATCTTCTTTAATAAATTATGAAAATAATTAATTTAATAAAATAATAAAGCTAATGGTTATTTTTAAAAATTTTTTTACAAAAAATTATCGTGGACTAATAATTTCAAGCCGTAGGTGCAGTAGAAATTTCAGGCTATTGATTTGATGGAATAAAAAATGTCAATATTTAAAAAATTGACAAAAAAGAAAATAATTAAAATTTACTATTATTTTTTTGTCAAGTCTTGATTTGTGTTATCCACTAATTTAGAGACAACTGTACCACAATTGATCTAATTTAAAGATTGGTTATTATAGACAATCCACAAAAACTTCAGTATTAAAATAAATATTCATTTATGATACATTTAAATATATTTTATACTATATTAAAAATAAAAATAATACTATCCTTGTCGAGTATTGCATGAATTTTTTCATTTTAATGATTGATATTCGTTAATTAGGTAATAAAATTTTATAAATTTTATATTAATTTATTATACTATTTTATCATTTAATTGATGAGTGTCACGTGAATTAGAACAAAATATTTGCAAACGATACCACATAAGTGTAGTATAAAGGAAAACATATGCATCAATTGTTTTTATTTTAATGTGTTTCTAAAAATTTAAACTTTTATTATCTAACTAAATCATATACTATAAAATAAATATATCTAGATTTAATAAATGAATCCCTACGCAGACCATTTAATTCTACCATAAATATGTAATATATATTTCATGTTGATTTTGGTTATTATATATTGCCACAACAATTTAACAAGGCACTTTACTAAATAGATTTATTTGCTTTTAATATCCATAGATATTTTTAAAAGTATGATTTATCAAACACATTTTCTCCGTAATTTTAAGTATTTTTCATTACATCTATTAATGTTTATTTGTAAGAGTGACAACATTATCAAATTAGTCCTAAAGCTTAAGAGTACGTCAGAAACATTTTTTAAGGAAGGTCTGTGAGTAATTTGCAGCAAAGACTTTTTTAATAAATTTTCAAATAAATTCGTAAAGAATTGTTTTTTCCTTTTAAATATTTATTAGTGTGTTTTTACTAAGTTCAATAAAACACATTAATATATAAAATAAAATTACATTATACTAAACACTTTTGAATTTATTTTAGTGCTACAATTACACTTAAAATATATTCTAACATAGAGGTAACTCTATTTGTATTTCAATAACAATTTCAATTTAACTTTAAATAAGTATTTCAAAATATTTGACTCTCACAATTTATGTTTGGTATGCATATTAACAATTTTGAAACATAAGCAATATGCTATAAGCAAACCTATTGCAGGTTGTTTATATTCTTAACATATTAAATTTAGGTATTTTATTTTAAATTGTACATGTTAAATTTAGTTTATTATGTATTTTGATAGATTGTTTAACAAATTCTTTGCGTTATTAAGTTTTTATAAGAGATTATAACATTTATTTTCTTTTAAGTTTTGAAAAAAATCACACTTGTATGTAAAGTTTAAAACATTGATACTTTTTTTCTTTTTAATGGTCAAATTATTATCCTTGATTGTTAGTTAATTAATTTAAATAGATAAAATAAATTTAAATGCTTCTAAATAGTAATGGATATTAAGAGTAGGTATTATTTGATTTAATTCAATTTGAACTAGATTTTGACCTAAATAAAAGGTTTTGAATTCAGTTTGATTCAAACATAATCAATAATAAAAAATAAATTGAATCAAATTCGATTTTATTTGGTTAGATTTGGATCAAATTTAATTCAAAAGTTGAATCGATAATTGATGAATTGAGTTTTTTCTTTCAAATTGAAACCAATTCATCCAACCTATTTGTTTGAATCGATTTAAATCAATTTGATTTAGATTTGCTTATCCTTAATAGTTATTTAAAATTTCACTCATGAAAATTAGTATACATATATATTATTTAATATTTAAAAAATAATTAAAGTGCGCACTAAAATCACATATCATACAACCTATTGTGATTTTGAGTTCTTCCAATATTTTTTTAAAAAATATCAGATATATAATAAATAAATTAAAATTTAAATAAAAGAATAGGCTACTCAATACAATTATTTACATAAAATATTTTATATTAGATAGAAATCAAGATAGCAATTGACTATAAGAGAAACTTTATCTATTATCAAAAGTTCTTTAGTGTATTTAATTTAAAAAAAAAAAGTAGGATGACTCGCCTCTTATTCGATAGTGCCATTTAAAAATGAGCTATATATTCCAATACAATTTTGCAGCTCAATTCACTTATGAGAATTTTCAACATACCTACTCTTATTTGATTTTAGAAGCACTCAACTTACTCTAAACCTCACCCCAAATTGGATAAAAAAATATGTAAATTACCACAATTTAGTGAAACATTTCTCACCAAAACAAAAGAATTTTTATATACATTCATCTAAAAATTCATCCACAAAACTAAAATCACCAAAACAAAACAAGTGATCAAATTCCTTGCATCATTGATGAACTAATTAGCAAATAATGAAGATATAAACAAAAACTCAAGAGTCTGTTTGGCCATGCAAGTTTGTTTGTTGACAATGTCATAGCCCTAAAATTAAAGTTCGTGAATTAAATTTAATAAAATAATTTAAACTAAAGGAATATGATTTTTGGACATTTTGATAAAGTTTTGCTTACAATATGGGTATTACAAATATAAACATGTAATTCTCAATTTTCTATAACATGTTCAATATTGTTTATGAAAATTTCAAATTACTACCATAATAAATTGAAAAGTCACATCAAAACTTGATATATTAATTTAACTAAATAAATATAAATTCTAATTTGCTTATTACATTCTGACAAATATGGTATACATAGCAACACATCTTTCTAAAATATATATAATAAAAAGACTTAGTTTTTTCTAGGTTCACATATTTTCTACTACTCTAAAATGCACTAAAAAATAGAAAGCAAGCGAAAACCCTGTAAATATTTATATATAACTGAGTATTCTTAAAAGAAATAAAATAATTATACTTTCAATTATTCATACCATAAATAAATGTAAATAAGTATAAATGAGTGTAAATAATGATAATAAAATAATAATGTAATTTAATTATTACTATATGTAATGCATAATTTTAGAATACTATCTCCAAGAACTACTGTCCAAGAAATGTGTGATCTGCATATTTTAAAGGTTTTATATTTAGGAACCGCAGCTCATAATTTCAAATTTACAAGTTTTCACTATAAAACTAAAATTAGGTCTATAATCATTAGTGTTAAACAAAATGTTATATATTATTTTATAATCCAATCACACACAGTAATAACAAAACAATTTATTCGTAACATTTTACAACATTTCAAACATAGAAAGAATAATCTAACAATAATAGTATTGCCAAATTTTTAAAGAATTTTTACAAAATAGGATAAAATAATAATCTTGTCATTTAAATATAAATTTTTAGATTATACTTTTAAAATAAAATATCAATATTTATTTTAATTTAAAGAATTCTCATGCTATAAATTTTATTTTATTTTTTCATAATAATTTAATATAAAATTCTAATTTTTAGTTTTTAAAATTCTAAAATATTCAATTATATGCGAATTATCTACTTAAATTGATTTTAGGGCATTCTTTAAAAATTTTTACTAATTCCTCCCTCCTTTTGCTATTATTGCTTAGTATTATTTTACAAAATTCAACACAAAATACTAAAATGAACTAATAACTTGTATTGCTTATATAAAAATACAAGCAACCTTCTAATCTAAAATTAAACTAAGATTTGGTCTAAAAAATTTTAAAATTTTGGACCTGTAAAATAAAAATTATTAATAATGATAAATTATAAAAAAGTTTTTAAAATATGAATAATTATAAAAGTACTTTAAAAATATTTATACTCAAGACTAAAAATTTTTAAAATTTATAATTTTATCCTAAATTATAAGAAATTTTATTATGACCCAAAAATTTTTAACTATTTACAATAAATCCTAATTTATAAAATAATGTAAAATTCTACAATTTTTACACTTTCAACCTAATGAAAATTTTAGAGATTTTTATTTAATTTTCAACAATCCTCAAGAAATTTTTTTATTAAACTATTAAATTCAACTCAAAACTTAAGAATTTGGAGTTTAAGAACTTAAAATAATAGTAATTTTTACTGTTAAATTACTAAAATAAAATTTATCTATTTTTTTTAATTTTTTTATAAATTTTGTACTAAATATAAATATTTTTTTCTCAAAATGAAGGAAAAAAGGGATATGTTACCTTGAATTTCTCATCTTCCTCCTTATTTTCCTTTTTCTTATCTTTCTTTATTTTCTCTTCCTTTCTTTCTTTTTCTCTCTTTTTCTTTCTCTTTCTCTCTTCTCTTTGTCCTTTTTCTTTTTTCTCTCTCATTTCTTCTCTCTTTCTCCCATAGCTTCTACAACTTTCTTTTAAGTTCTCCACTAATTTATATATATTTATACTTAGAAACATGGGCCAAGAACAAAAAAATTAGCCTCAAATTTTTTTTCTATATTTTGGGTTTAAAGTAATTTATTAGGGTATTACAATCCTCCCTTTTAAAAATTTTTTTTTCCTCAAAATATAATGAGCTTATTATTAGTTTTGGAATAAATGAAGATATTTTCTTGACAGTTTAGATTTGAACTCCCAAATGACTTTTTCTCTACCATGATGTTGCCACAAAACTTTTACTAACGGAATAATTTGTTTTGTGAAATACCTGTTTTTTATGATCAATAATTTAAATTGGGTTCTCTTCATAAGAGAAGTCTTCAATTAAGGTAAGGTTTTTTCAACCTAAAATATGATAAGGATCTGATTGGTACTTTTTAAGTATTGAAACATGAAAGACATCAAGAATATTCGATAATTAATGTGGTGATACTAATTTATAGGTCACTTCACAAACTCGTTCCAATACTTCGAAAGAGCCAATGAATTTTAAAACTAGTTTTTCACCCTTTCTAAATATGGTAATACTAAGTCGATGCCTAACTTTTAACAATATATAATCCTTCACCTCAAATTCTAATGGTCTACTTTTATAGTCCACATGACTCTTTTGATGATTTTGGACTGTAAGAAGCTATTACTTGATTAATTTCACTTTTTCAATAATCTCCCTTGTCAACTTAGGACCAATTAATGAAATTTCACCAACTTCTACTTAGTATACTGGTGATCAACAAGACTTTCCATACAACACCTCAAATGATCATTCCAAAACTTGATTAATAACTAGTATTGTAAGCAAATTCTACAAAAGGCAAATGTTTAGTTTATAAACCTTTAAAATCCAAAACATAATATCTAAGTATATCTTTTATTATCTGTATAAGTCTTTCAAACTATCTGTTTGTTTGGGAATGATACGCCGTATTAAAATATAATTTAGTACCTATAACTTTCTGTAAGCTCTTCTAGAATTCGAGTGTAAATTGTGAGTTCTTCTCAAAGATAATAGACAAAGGTACTCCATGCAATCTGACTATCTCTTGAATGTATAATCTGCTTAAGGCATCAAGAGAATTCGTATTCTTAATAAGTAAGAAGTGAGTAGATTTTATTAGCTTATTTACAACTAAGACCATCATATCCCTTTCAAGTTTTGGGAAGTTCTTTCACAAAATCTATAGTCACATGCTATCAATTCCATTCTGACACTGGAAAGGGTTAGCGTAATCCAACTGGCTTATGATATTTTGCCTTTACTTGTTGACATACCAAATAGTTGGTTATAAATTCGTCCACACTCTACTTCATTTTTTTCTACCAAAATTGCTTATGTAACATATTTTATATTTTAATACTCTTAGGATAAATAGTAAATTTAGATATATGGACTTCATTTAGAATATTATTTCTAAGTGACTTCACCATTAGTACAAAAAGTCTACTTCTAAATCTTAAATCTCCTAATAAATCAATTGACCACCCATCAGCTGCCTCATTGTTTTCTAACTTAACACGTATTACTTGCACTTCGGAGTCATCTTGTTAAGCTTCAATTATCTTATGAATAATAGTAGGTTGGATTATTAAATTAAATAAACAAGGCTGATCTTTTGCTTCATCAATTTTTGAATCAAATCCCTTAAATTGTTTACGAATTTTTCATCTATGGCAGAATGAACCAACTAACATACCTTAGAACTTTTTACTTAATACATCTGCTGCTACATTAGCTTCCAAAAACTTCTTCCATTTAATCTATCTCAACTTCAAGTTTTTCTAGGTGAACTAGTATTGGAAGTTTTTGTGATTAGAAAACATTTCAAACTTTTTTTCATACAAGTAATACTTCCATATTTTTGATGCAAAAACAATAACAGTATATTCTAAGTCATGAGTAGGGTAATTTTGTTCATATGCTTTTATCTTATATGAGCCATAAGCTATAACTCTATCTCTCTATATTAAGACACAACTAAGGTCTATTTTTAAAGTGTTATAATAAATAATATGCCCCACACCGTACTTTAAAATAATCAGAATTGGAGTAAAAATTAACCACTCTTTTAATTTCACAAAGACTTGCTCATATTTATTACACTACTCAAATTTCACCTTTTTTCTTATTAATTGTGTTAGCAGTGCAACAATTTTAAAAAAAAAATTTACAAATCTACGATAATATCCTGCCAACTCAAGAAAATTTCTTAATTCTGTCATACTTTTTGGCCTATTTTAGTTTTACACTACTTTTATTTTAGTAAGGTTCACAAAAATACCTTCTTCATACACTAAATATCTTAGAAATTTATTTCAATTATTCAAAACTCACATTTACTCTACTTGGCATAAAGTCAATACTCCTTCATACTTGTAAAAAAATCCTTAAGTGTTGTCCATGCTCTTCTGGTGTCCTTAAGTAAATCAAAATATCATCCGTAAACATCATTATGAATTTATTAAAATATGGGTAAAAGACTTGGTACATTAAGTTCATAAATGCTGCAGGAGTATTTATCAATCTGAATGGCATTACCATAAATTTGAAGTGTTCATATCTTGTACGAAAGGTAATTTTTGAAATATTTTCATTTTTAATCCTTAACTAATGGTAGCTTGATCGAAGATCGATTTTTGAAAAATATTTGAAACCACGTAATTGATTAAACAAGTCATCAATTTTAGGTAATGAATATTTATTCTTTACCATCACCTAATTTAATTGTCTATAGTCCACATACAGTTTTAGATTGTTATTCTTTTTCTTGATAAATAAAATTAGTGCTCCTCAAAGATAGATATTAAATTTTAAAACCTCTTTATTCAGCATTTCCTACAACTACTATTTTAACTCTCATAATTTTGCTAAAGTTATTCTGTAAAGAGTTATTGAAATAGAAAAAGTTCCAATGTATATATCAATAATAACGTCTATTTCTCTTTATGGTGGTAAATTGAGTAAATCATCAGGAAAAATATCAAGGATTTCATCAACTACAAGAATGGGTTGTATTTCTAACTCATTACTCTCTCGATAATATAAACTAGCTATCCATATCAGATAATTTTTATACTCGTTATACTCAGTAGAAGCACAAGATTGACTACTATTTACACTCTAAAAAAATAAAATTTATTAACACACGAAAGAGTAATAGTTATTCTTTTTTTTTTCTGACAATTTATAGTTACATTAAAAAATGATAGCCATTCTATCCCAATGATTATATTATAATTCACCATTCTCAATACCACTAATTCAAAAGATATTTTGTAACCCCCTACATCAATTTCACAATTTTGACAAAATCTATTAATATTCATATTATGCCTAACAAGTATTTCAACTAATATTTCTGATTTTAAAAGTTTAGTTTTTAAACTCAAAAAAAAAAAAAAAAACCATAAGATTCGAAGATATGAAAGAACAAGTAGCACTTGAATCAAACAAAACTCAAATTCTTGTATTAAATAAAAGAAATGTACCTTCTACTACTATATGGTTTGATTCATCTACTTCTCGTGCAAGTGTAAAAGCCTTATCCTGAGTTTGGTTTACCACTGCTCTGTGATAACTACTCATTTTGTCTTTGGTGTGGTTGTTACTTTGTTGAGATTGTTGTCATACATTCTGAGTATTCCTTACACTAGAATTAGCTACCTGATTTTGAGCTCGCCTTAAATGTGGATACGAATTTTAGTAGTGGCCTGACTGTTTATAAATAAACTCCAATAGTTATAAGAAAATTTCTACTATTATGAGATATGGATTGACTTCTCATCTGCCTCTTCTTATCCCATCCTAACTATTTCTATTCAAAACTTCTTTTTTAAGACTTTTTGGTGCTTTTTATTTCACCTTTTTTTTTTTTTTCATCTTATTCAATTATTAGGCCACAATTCACCACTTTAGAATATTCTTTGAGGTTTAACATCATCAATGGATGTCTAAGCGATGGCCTTAATCCCCTTACAAATATCTTGATTTTATCCTTCTCTTTTGAAATTAAAGGGGTAGTAAAATAACTCAATACTTTAAATTTAGTTTCGTATTACGATATTGACATGTTGCATTGAGTTAGATGTATAAACTCATCTAACATAGTATCATGGAATACTTTAAGAAAATATTTACTCAAAGAAACCTCCTTGAAGGCCCCATAAGTCTATTCTTCATTTGCCTAGAAATCTTCAAAACATTTCATCAATGATTAGTATCTTCAACAAATTGAAAAATTATAAGTTTTACCAAAATTTCTTTAGGTAACTGTAACCTATCAAGAATACGTTCGATTTGCCCAACGTACTTCTCATTAACTAATGGGTTGGTCATTTCATTAAAAATTGATGGATTTAATTTTCTGAACTCACTCAATATTGACATACTCCTAACTTTATTACTCCCAATACGATCAGATGGCTTATTGCTTGTAAAACTACAAATTACACCAACAAATTCTTGCATAATCTAATAAAAAAATTTTAAACTTACCTCTTTCTTGTGAAGAAAATGACATAACTTTTTTATTATCATCAAATATATTAAAATGTATGATATAATTTATAATAGTTAAAATATAATAATGAAATAGATATAAGATTGTAAGGCACAAAATAACAATTAAAGGCCTAACATTTCAACAACTACCTAACTATAATAAAATGTCTATAAAATATATAATCTAAACTTTGATACCAAGCTGTCACGCTCCTAAAATTAGGGTTTATAAATTAAAATTTAAGAGAATAATTTAAACTAAAGGAATGTAATTTTTGGACATTTTTACAGAGTTTTGCCTACAATATTGGTATTATAAATATAAACTTATAATTCTTAATTCTTTATAACACTTTCAATATCGTTCATGAAAGTTTCAAACTACTACCATAACAAAAAGAAAAGTTATATCAAAATTTAATATATTAATTTAACTAAATAAGTACAACTCCATTTTGCTTATAACATTTTGACAAATATGGTATACACAGCAACATATTTTTTCAAAATATAATTAACAACAAGACTTGGTTTTATCCATATTTACCTATTTTCTATTACTTCAAACGATCCTAAAAAGTGAGAAGAGAGTAACAGTCTCATAGATATTCATATATAATTGAGAATTCTTAAAAAAAAAATAAAATTATACTTCTAGTTATTCATGCCATAAACAAATGTAAATAAGTATAAATAAATATAAATAATGATAATAAAATAACAATGCAATTTAATTATCATTATGTGTAATGTATAGTTTTGAAGCACTATTCTCAAAAATTGTTATTTAATAAATGTATGACCTGCATATTTTAGGGGTTTTATACTTAAGAACCGTCGCCCATGATTTCAAGTTTACGAGTTTTTACCGTAAGTTTAAAATCAGCTCCATAGTCATCAATATTAAATAAAATGTCATATACTATTTCATAATTTAATCACACACAATAATAATAAAATAATTTATTTATACCATTTCACAACATTTCAAATATTAAAAATATAATTTAATAATAATAGTATTTCTAAATTCTTAAAAAAATTTTGTAAAATAAGATAGAATACTAATCATGCCATTTAAATATAAATTTTTAGATTATACTTTTAAAATAAAATATTAATATTTATTTTAATTTAAAGAATTTACATGTTATAAAATTTATTTTCTTTTTTTTCATAATAATTTGATATAAAGCCTTACTTTTTAGTTTCTAAAACTTTAAAATATTCAATCATATATGAATTACCTACCTGAATCGATTTGAGAGCGTCCTTTCAAAATTTTCATTGATTCCATCTCCCTTCTGCTGTTACTGTCTAGTATCATTTTATAAAATTCAATACAAATTATTAAAATGAATTAACAATTTATATTGCTTATATAAAAATGCAAATAAACCCTTGACCTAAAATTAAACTAAGATTCGATTTAGACAATTCTAAAATTTTAGACTTTTAAGATAAAAATTATTAATAATAGTAAATTACAAAAAAAAATTTAAAATATGAATAATTATAAAAGTATCCATAAATATTTACACTCAAAGCTTAAAATCTTTAAAATTTATAATCTTACCCTAAATTATAAAAAAATTTATTATGACCCAAAAATTTTTAACTATTTATAAATAAATCCTAATTTACAAAATAATACAAAATTTTATAATTTTTACATTTTCACCTTTATTAAAATTTCATAAATTTTTATCTAATTCCAACAATTCTAAAAAAAAATTTCTATTAAATTATTAAATTCAACCAAAAATCTAATAATTTAGAGTTCAATAATTTAAAATAATAATAATTTTAACTATTAAACTATTAAAATAAAATTTATTTTTTAAAAATTTTTATA
>CP135557.1:5863245-5874239 GCA_032402905.1 Khaya senegalensis | reverse complement strand
AAAATTTTTATACTAAATATAAATATTTTTTTTCTCAAAGTAAAGGAAAAATGAATATGTTATCTTGAATTTCTTATCTTCCTCACTCTTTTCCTTCTCCTTCTTCCTTTTCTCCTCCATTCTTTCTTTTTCTCTCTTTTTCTTTCTCTTTCTCTCCTCTCTCTCTCCCTTTTCTTTCTTCTCTCTCCTTTCTTCTTTCTTTCTCCTGTGGCTTCTACAACTTTCTCCTAAGTTTTCCACTTATCTACACATATTTATACTTAGAAATATGAGCCAAGAACAAAAAAGTTGGGCTCAAAATTTTCTTCTATATATTGAGCCTAAAGCAATTTATTGGGTTTGGTAATTAGGCTTGGGGTATTACAAACAACACACTCAATCTGAGGCAGGCAAGCTAACTTTGTGGAAAAATAATTCAATACCAAACTCTTATTACATACACCATTATTTTATCTTGCTAGTCTTCGTTGATTCCATCTTAATACATCTCTATTCGATTTGAAATAAAAACCTAACTTTGTTTTTATAAACGTGATTAATTGAAGATTGTAACTCTGAAAGAGCTATTTTCAAATAAAATAATTATATTTATATTTTTCAAATAAAATAATATTTCAAGAAGATTGTACTGCCACAGTTAAGAGGATGAGATGACAAATTATGAAAAGCAGTGTTTTCCATATGCTATTGTTATTAGGCCATTCCTGTTTTTAAAGTATTTAATTACATTTTGATTGCTAGACAGACATTAATTTAAATTTCGTAAGAAAATATTTGCAATAATAAATAACCGATGATAAAGAAAAATATTTAATGAAATATGATCATGCACAAGAGGTAAGCTAGCTACAATTTCTTCCTCACAAACAAAGTGAAAAGTCAACAGCAAAATTTAAAGAGGTATTTTTCCAAAGTTTATGTCCTTAATTCTGCTGGAGAAATAATTGTGTGACATAATAACAATAATAATAAAAATAATAATAATAATAATAATAAATGAACAAATAAAAAAAAAACCACGCCTGCAAAGTTCTCTCTCTCTCTCTCTCTCTCTCTCTCTCTCTCTGCCTAATTGTACGAAATACCTCTCGCTTTTGTTGTCTTCCGGTATCGCTATTTTTCATTCTCCCCTATAAAACTCCCCTCTCTCTCTCTCTCTCTCGCTCTGCAAAACCGGAGTCGTTTTGAAGTTTTTTCTTAGTTCCCTTGATGTGATCGAACCCAAAATTGTCAGTCTTCAAAATTTCTTTCGGAAATCAAAGAAAATAATGGCCGAATCAACAGAAGAAGAACAATCACAGCAACAGCAACCGACAGTGATCAAAGAGTGCATGCACAAGATGAAGACTATACAGTTCTTAGGTCGAACGACACCAATTATTCTACAAAATGACAATGGACCTTGTCCTCTCCTTGCCATCTGTAATTCTTTCACTCTCTTTGCCGCTCGCTAGGGTTTCTTATTGACTGAGTTAAGAAAAAAGATAATATAAATAGAAGTTTTGTTTGAATTCTTGAATTTGTTAGTTTCGGTGCTGCTTAGGTTTCCAAAAAGACGGCAATCTTTTTTTCTTATTCGTTTATTTGGAACTCTCAAGCGATTTGGCAAATTGAGAAATGATTACTTTGCAACTTACCATAAATGTTTCTTTTGCATGAATTCCATACAACTGAATGGTGATTTCTAGGGTTTGTCATTTTCTTTAGCTTTTCGTTGCTTAGAGTAGATAAGAAAAATAATTGAAGTGTTGGATGTTAGGTTCTAACTGTCTGTTTGGTCTCCTAGAAAGTGGTCAATTCCTTTCAATTTAGGCGGTGGAAGCAAATGAGTGTATTCTAGTTTTTGATCCATTTTGAAATTGAATGACGCTATTGGTTAATGCTGTTTATTGCTAGGTTTTTTGATTCCGTCTCTTGTATACAGTTGATATTCTTAATTATAATCAATTTAGTTGTCAAGAACTAGATAGAAAAGTATCAGTAAATAAATCCGCACTCTCAGCGCAAATTTATTGTTGCAAGTGAAACGATTTATTGTTTTAGGCTTGAATAAAAATCTTTATATACTGCTTTAGGTTCCAAGAAAGTAGCTAAGTGTTAACAAATTTTTAATGAAATTGTAATCAATTCCTTTTCACTCTGTTTTGTTTTGGGTGAGGGGGAAGTATGTTAAAGCTTTTTTTGGAATCTCATATTAAAATTTGTGCTCGCTTACAAGAAGAGTGTCATCCTTGCCGCATGTGGTAAAATGGAGGTTTATCAATCTTTATTCTGCAATGAGTTTCAGAGTATGGAGAATACAGGATTGGCATTTCATTTTTTCAACTATCTGGCAAGAACAATTTTAGTGTTGCTATGCCTTATCATTTCTTAGTTGTAAGTCTTATTTAGAAAGTCAAGTTCTTTACTCAAAAAATCATTTTCTTTGAGTTGATTATCTTTTTTTGCTAAAGCAACTTGTTGTAATAAATTCTTTGAGTTGACTATCTCATTTGGCTAATATCATTCCAGGGTTCTAATTTCAGTATTTTGGTTCATTTTACTTCTTCTCATCGTTTCTTATTCATTAATTTTTCTAGTTGCCAATTTGCTTGCTTTTGAAATTGACTTAAGACAAAAGATGATCATTATTATTTTTCTTTATTTATAGTGGTACCACTGTTTTCAATAAAATGGAAGAATTATCACAGTTGTGATGGTTTAGATGCCATGATGGGGGTTTGTTCTCTTTGTGTTCCTTGTATTAATAATGGATTTTAAACTTTTGGGATTGCAATAGGTAATGTACTTCTGTTGAGGAACAACCTGAACTTGAGTCCAGATACAGGTGAAGTATCACAAGAGAAATTGCTTTCGCTGGTGGCTGAACGGCTTATTGATTCTAACAGTAATGTCAATGTAATAATATGCGATTTTGGTTGTTTTCTTGTTGCTGGTTTTACTTCATATTGACGCATTTCTTAGATGCAGAATAAAGATGCAGGGTATGTTGAAAATCAGCAGCAGAATATTGCAGATGCTATTGATTTGCTTCCTCGCCTTGCAACTGGGATTGATGTAAATATAAAATTTAGGAGGTTAGATCTCTGTCTCTCTCCCTCTCTCATTACTTGCATTCATTAACCTTAATTCTGATTGGAATACATCACATTTGCAGGGTAGATGATTTTGAGTTCACACCAGAGTGTGCGATATTTGATCTATTTGACATCCCCTTGTATCATGGTTGGATAGTTGATCCCCAGGTATGGGCTTCTTAAACCATACAAAAGTCTGAATCATTTGTTCAGCAACAACTCTGATTTTTCCTTTTGTATGCCACTATTCTGTAATTGCTTGTATTTTATGATATTTTTAATCCCTTAGACATCCTTTTCGATTGTTGATTTTTGGTTTTGTGAAACTTTTGTCTGTTCTTTTGCTGTTTGAAGGAGCTAAGCTATAGTCTTAAGAGTGGTAATCCATCACAAGATGCTCTATTACACAGATGAAAAAAAAGTTTTTTTTTTAAAGGGTGCTATAGCAAGCATAGTAATATAAATCCAAACTTTTGATGGTTTTCTTTTGGCCAATTAGATTGGGAAGCTTAGGAGCTAGCTTTGTAGGAATATTTGTATTTTGTTTAGGGGTTTTGGTACCTTTACCATTTTTAATACACAATCATGATTAACATTGAGGTGCATTTGTCTTTTAGTTGGAAGGATCAGTGGCTTACTTGGGGACTCATGAGTGTTCTTTCACATGAATGGGGGCAGTGGGATGTGGTCAAGTCTTGATATTACTCGTATATGTGTTTTTGTTGGGGGCATCATTTAGTGGACATGGTTGACTATTATTCATTGTTTTTTGCATGCAGAGAAACAGAGATACTTTTGTTTTTATGAAAATGACAACAACATGAGTTCTCTAACAAAACTCTGTAGCTTGCCGATAAATTTATGAAGTTTTTTTTTTTAGGAAAATGAAGGTAATTCTTTCATAAGTGAATGCTAGACATCCAAGAAGTTAAATTGCCAATGTGAGAAGTTCCATAAATCATTGCTTGCAAATCAGCTGCAGGATATAACAATTAGCTATGTTGTTTTTTTGGTTCCTTATGTATTTATATGTTCACTAGGTTTTTTTTTTTTTTTCCCTTTTGTTTGCTGAGGAGTGCATGTTTGTTTCTACTGAATTCTTTGCTGGAATATGTGTTTTATGTCCTTATTTTATGTTATTCATATACCATTTGTACGTTGGATTTGACAAGTAGATCATCTTGTGTTCATGTACCAGGATTATGATACAGCTAATGCAATTGGGTCCAAATCCTATAATGCTCTTATGGGGGAGCTTGTAGCCCTGGAAACTATCGGAGGTGGGTGTAAAAGTAATTCTGAAGAAGATTGTGTTGATTTTGCTGCTGCAACAACTGCAACCCTAGGAGTTCCTTCCCCATGCCTTTCAAAAACCAGATCTTTTGATGATTCTCCACGTTCTGTCTCTGACAAGCAAAAAGGACGAAAGGGGGATCTTGAAGAAGAAGAAGAGCTGTTAAGAGCGTTGAAATTGTCTGAGACTGAAGTGCCAACTTCATTGGGGGATTCTTTTGTGGCCAATGTTAGTGGTGCAAATACGTCTGTCAATTCTGATGAAAGTGCATGTTCCAATAAGGTTATTCATTCACATTCTGTACATACATTTGAAGGGCACAATGTTGCAGAAAATAAAAGTATTCATGAGCCAGAACTTTCCATATCAGATAATGGCATTGCCTTGAGCAATGATGATAATAAAAATAATAGGGCATCTTTCGAGAGTATTGCTGGCAAAGAAGCAAGTTCATCCTTGAAGACTGATGATATCATGAAGTTTAATCAGTTATCCAGAATGGAATCAGTAGAACTTATTCTTTGTAATGATCTGGTTGAGAAGACAAGTGTTGAAACAGTGGTCCAAGTTGAGAAAGCAGTTTCCTTCTCTCCGGGAAAAGATGCTGCAACTCTGGTGGAGACGCATGTAGATATTTCCCGAGGACATGAAGGTGTAGAGAATCAACCCACATCTACTGATGTTCATGAACCAGCTGATAATCTAAGTGGGTGCAGCACAACAGAAGTATCATGTCTCTCGATTCCCCATGCAGATATGGATTCATCTAGTGGCAGAATACAGCTCACTGATGTGCCTGAAACTTTTACCTCAAGTGTTGATGGCAGTGAACCCATATATGAAGGAGAGGAATGCATAAGTGCAGTGCATGAAAATGGAGAGCCTGTGTATGAAGGTGAGGTAATTCTTGCTGAGCAAGCTGACAAAGGAAGCTTGGATGCCTGCAATGTTCAGTCTAAGGATGAAATCAATCTGCAACAAGGTAAGTGATGCTCTGAAAGATTTTCTTGATTGCAGAATTTTTTTGTGCCCGTTGATGATGGACTTAGTTGAAACACTTTTTCTCATTTTTTAATTCACTCAGGGGAACTTATCAAGAGCTTTTTGAAGAACAATGCCAGTCAATTGACTTTTTATGGGTATGTGAATTCCACTGTTTGGCTGTAGAATTCCTAATTTCTTGATGAATTTAATCATTTATTGTGCTGGTACAGAGAAGCTTTTTGTGCAACTGCGGTTATTATTTCTTGCAGGCTTTTCTGCTTACAGGATGGTCTAAAAGAAAGAGAACTTTGTGTCTTCTTCCGTAATAATCACTTCAGCACCATGTTTAAGGTAGTTAGGGCTGGAATGTAGTCCAGCAATTTAATTAGTAATGTTGCTGCATATGAGCTGCCAGCTACACGTGTAGTTGGTGAGCAGTTGGAAGAAATGTATATGTTATATTTAGTTTCAGTTGGTCCACCAAGTCCTATTCTTAGTGTTTTACCAGATCTCATTTTGTTTGCAGTATGATGGTGAACTTTATCTTTTAGCTACAGACCAAGGTTACATAAATCAGCCTGATTTGGTGTGGGAGAAACTTAATGAGGTAAACCAATTTACTCGGTAATCCTATTCACCAAGAGTCATGCCATTAATAAGGTCTTAATTTTAGTTTGACCATTTGATTCATATCCTACTTGAAACTAGATGAAATGGAATATTGCATAGGAGGTTAGGATCAATGTCATCTAATTTTATCAGACTGAGACACAATCTATGAATCATTTGATCAAAGCACTTTCAACAGTAGGGATTGCATCTAAAATTATAATCTTTAAAGAGGCAATAATCACACATGTCAGATCCTCTACATTGTAAGTGCATCAACCCAGTGGTCCAAAAATTGTCACTGTGTATAAAGATGTGGTGCTGCAGATGCTAAATATTGCTTATGAAGATTATGGCTTGCTTTGATAAGGAACAAAGTCTTGTGATCCAAAAGAGTGAGTTGTTTTTTTTTTTCTTATTCCCTTTTTCTCCCTAAGCCCATCCTAACGGGTACATTCAAAGAGCGTAAACAGTTCTAGCATTTTTCTGTTTTTCTTTCCGTTTCTCTTTTCAAAATATAAAACCAAAAACCCATATGGAAAACCTCCTTTCTTAAATAAGCCATGTTCCCTAGAAATAAATTGCTTAGTTTTCAATATATAAGTTTCTTATTGCAACTCACTCATAATGTTGCTTATTGTGATGCTTTTTTGAGTTTGCCATCCAAATTTAATTTCATATATGTACCTTTTTGTCTTGTATACTTTTAGGTCAATGGAGATACATTGTTTATGACAAGTAATTTCAAGGAATTTAAAGTGGAAAGTCATGCAAATGAATCATGGGATGAACGTGGTGCTATGACAAGTACTGCCGTATGTATCTCGTTCCAATTTGAAATGTTATGACTTGTACTTAATGACTTTAATGAAACTTTATTTTGTTTGCCTCAGGACTTTCTTGCCCAAATTGATTCTTCAGCACATGCTGGGTTGGATATAAAGTACTTATTCTAACTCTTTTTACTGATGCATAATTTGATTTTATATTGTTTAGGATTGAAGGGATCTAATGCAATTAATAGCCTCTATGTGTTTAGTTGCTGGATGACAAGTACTGATTTCATTTTATTCATTTTGTACTTCTTGCAACTGTTACTTAGGTTGAAATAAGCCTTTCATTGGAAAATTACTTCAATCTTGTATTTAGTATCAAATTCTTAACCGGTCTACATTAGTGAGATGAGAAAATTATAATTGGCTGAAGAAATGGTTGGAAAGACAAATTTCAACCTTAAATACTATTTTTCCCTCATTTTTAGCTGAAGCTTTCTGTAAAACATTTAAGGCATATTTTTAAAAGGAAATTATTTTATGTTAAATTAGTGAGATGAAGAAATTACAGTTGGCTGAAGAATGGTTGGAAAGACCTCAATATTATTTTTCCCTCATTTTTTGCTGTAAGCTCTCTGTAAAACATTTTAGGCATATTTTTAGAATGAAATTATTTTGTCTTGATAGAGCCCACCTTAGATGTAGATTTAAATTCCATGTTTGTTGTGGTGGCAGTTCTGATTTACAACTGGCAATAGCTCTGCAACAAGAAGAGTTCGAGCAACAGCCACAGCGTCCTAATTTGCAACAACCATCTGTCACTGGCAATTCAAGACTGGTGACTGGTCCCCAGGTATATACCTTATATCATGCTATGAACATTTGATTTTCGATCTATAGATACAGTGTTTTATTTTGGAAACAAGGCATTCAAAGTTCAATAAAGTGTGTTTAGTTCTCAGATTTAAGATGCAAAAGTAGTTTATAACCTAAAAACAATAGAAAGTGGTTTTCGCTGTTTTCTATGAAATTTTATTCAAAGTTATACCCTAGAATTCCAAAATGATTTAGATTTAGTTTTTGAGAACTGTTTTCTGATCCAAGCGAAACACCCGCAGAGCTTTGCAATCTTTTAAGCCCATATGCTTTAGGAATTTAACTGTTTAATATTGAAGTAATTAAGGTGATGACAAAGTCTCATTTAAAACCATTTGCTGATCAATAATGGCAAAATAGTTTATTTTAAATAGAACCAGTCTTTTACACGGAAATGTCTTGCACTTTATTTATTGGTTTTCCTCTTGGATTGGCAGACACGGTTGGTTGGCATATGCTCCTTTGCGTATAGCCTAATGTGAGTTCCTATGAATAAGAAATTGATATTTTGCAGGTGGCAAAAAATGGTGGCAGAAGTTCATCTTCATCTTCATCGACAAAGGGTAATGCAAAATCAAAAGAAAAGTGTAGTATAATGTGAATTTTTGGTTCAGGCTGTTTTGATGGTTGCGCTGTAAATGATTTGTGTTCTTGTTTCTCGCTGTATCCCGTGAAATTAATAAAACTCCAATTCCTGTTAATGTGACCATAAATCACGTTTTTACTGTAAAGGAAAGTATATAGTGCGACATTTATAGTTTAACGCTGCATTTTCGTCTAGGGTAAACTGTTTAAGCGAAATTGCTTGGGCAAGTTTAACGTGGTTCTTAACAGAATAAGTCGGGGACGCAACGTCACGCTTTCACCTGGTTGATCATCACACACCGCAGACCCGGGACAGGAGGGGGGTGATGTGTGTGCTGTTCGTTGCACGCGTATCCACAGGGCCAATAGAACTAGGATCAAATCACAGAAGCTTTTGGGCTTTCTTTTTTCCTTGTGGGCTTTAGGTACATAAAGTCGAACGATCAATCCTACGTTAATTAGGTTTCCTCTTCTAGAGCACAGTGGCCGTTCCGTTCGATTATTCGTCCGAGATAGCCTTAGGCAACAGTCTGTGTTGTAAAAGTTTTTCCTAGGAACCGTCAATGGTTGCATTGAACGATGACAAAGCTCTAAATTGTGATTGAAAGTCAGCTGCGGTGTTGGCATTAGATGATGTCCAATTCTCCTTCCTTTTTAGTCCTTTTTCTGCATTGTCTGGTCTGGTTAAAGGCTCTGCTGTGTCACCTAAGCCTTCCAAAATCACTGTAGTCTGCAGCGCAATCCAAAATCAGTGGCCTTAATAACATTATAATCTCTTAAAAAGAAGAAAAACAATGTCCCCCCCCTTTTTTTTTTTGGCTTATTAGGATCTAACCACAACACAACGAGCGAAACATGAGATTATACAGAGCTGGATGAATCAGACTGAGCACCGACAGTCAGTCAGTACCACTTTAGAGAAAAATATTAAATGAACAGCAGCGTGAGTAATGGTATTTCTAATTAATTAATTGATTGATTAGTGGGGAGTTATCCAAAATGAAAACGATAATTAGGAAAGGGATAGACTTTGGTGTACTGTGGGGGGAGGGGAGTTGTAGGTAACTCGAGGAAAGCAGAGAAAAAAGAAAGAATAAGTGGGCTTGGGTGTCGATGAAAGCGACGCAACTCCTTCCTGTTCTCTCTCTCGACTCCACTCAATTATACCAAAAAAAGCATAAAACCATTGTTTCTCTTTGTCTGCAATATTTATTTTATTTATTATAATTCTCTTATTTTTAATTTATATAAATTTACTGATTAAAAATTAAAATCAAGAAATAACATTTAATTTTGACATTCTAATATATATATATATATATATATTAGATATATTCTTATAGGTAGGTAGGTAGGTAGGTAGGTAGGTATATGCATCAGTAATTTAAAAATAATATTCTAATTTAAATCAAAATCGTATAAATCAGGAGAACCCATCTTCTCTCTCTCTCTCTCTCCCTACAGATACATATACATATACATACATACATATATATATATATATGCGTGTATAAGGTGGAGGGAGGGGAGGGAGAGGCTGGGACCACTGTAATTAGGGTGTCGCAATCTTAGGTTTAGGAATACGACAATGCCTACAGCTGTGACGGTGACCCCACTGCTACTTCCCGAACGAACGACTATCCTACACTACACTTTCTTGGAAATTACGTCATTCGTTTTTATTACTCCCATCGGCTTCGGCTTGGGCTTGGGCTTCGGCTTCGGCTTGGCTTGCTTCTCATATAACAACTACTAACAAATTAATTATAATTATAATGATCCTTTTAATAAGTTTTAGTATGTATTGGTAAATGATAATGATGTTGACAACAAACACGTAACAAGTTACTAAAACCATAACGAGATAAAAAGAGAAAAAGTTGGGTGGTTGCTTCAAAACCTAAGCTAAGCAGATTAATTAATTAATTAATTAATTGGCTGTGTTTCTCTTGTAAATTGGGCCATCATCGCATCCTATACAAGAAGAAGAAGAAGAATTAAAGCTAACAACCCATCTTTTGTTAGTTAGTTTGTTTGTTTTCCACATGTAGCTACCACAATTATCCTTATGAAAATGATGTCAAATTTCCTTGAGAGTAGAGTGATCCAACGGTTAAGCTAATCCCATCAGAGGATGTAGGTCTACCACCTATACCTGAATGACACGTCAACGAAATCCCATATAATATTTGCTTTGCTGCTCCCATATCATTTTGGTCTCTTTTTGACTTACATAACTTAAAGGCAGCCCCAAAACTGACAGTTTAACCCCACCCCACCCCCCTGCTTTCCTTCTTTGTCAACAATATATTATTTACCTAAAAGTTTTGGTCATAAAAGTCTGCCTCTCTTTTTATTTATTTAATTGCTGTTTTTGTCAGTTTAGTTATTTCTTTCCATTTTTTTTTTCAATTATATTCCTTAGAATTCGATGTTTTTCTTTTTGAATTTTATAAAACTTCGTTTTCTATTTTTTTTGACAAAGATAATTAGATTCATTTTTTTTATTAATTTAATAAAAAATTATTAAATTTAAAATATAATAATTAATTAATATGAAATTAAATGACCAGTTAAAATTTTTTTTAGTTTATTAACAAATTAACAAAAAAAAATATTCTCTAAATTTTATTTTTTTCATCTACCAAATCAAATCTTTTTTCTAAAAAATTAATACAAAGTATGATATTTTAAAACTTTCATTTAATTTAGTTTCTTTAATTTTTTGTAATTTTTTAATTAAAATTTAAAATTATAATTTATTAACACATACATAAATTTATTAACATTTATATA